>JAQOTM010000028.1:167759-297273 GCA_029168755.2 Tillandsia fasciculata
TGCGTGTGAGATAGATTCCCACTGAAACAAGAGGGACCGAATCCCTGAACGGTAAAGGAGAGAAAACTTCGATAGACTGAGCCTAGAGTCTGTTCTTGTTTGATTGGGGTTATAGGCACCGGTCTTTCGGGATTTTTGGATCTTTGCCGCGTCAGTCGGTTCTTCTCGCCTATGAGTGGGGTGTTGCTGTGAGTTGAGTCGTTGAGGGTTCTCCGACATAGCTGTGAGAGTGCTAGGCATTTGCATTGATGTATGGCTAGAGATAGGACCTTTAGCTTGTGCTCGTGAGGTTCAGATACCTGATCACGTGTTGCACATAGATGGGAGTTATTGGTCCTGCCCAGTGCAGTTGGGGCCCTGGTTTTTGCCTGTTGATCTTTTGGCCCTTCCTCAGCTCCGGGTTTTCGAGGTAGTGTTGGGTATAGGACTGTGAAGATCTGAGACCTTGATGCTTGAGTATACCACACCGTTGATGCACGGTGATGATGCCACACCGTTGGTGCACGTGGTGATGCCACGCCGTTGGTGCACGGCAGTGATGCCACGCCGTTGGTGCACGGCAGTGATGCCACGCCGTTGGTGCACGGCAGTGATGCCACACCGTTGATGCACGGTGATGATGCCACACCGTTGGTGCACGGTGGTGATGCCACGCCGTTGGTGCACGGCAGTGATGCCACGCCGTGGGTGCACGGCAGTGATGCCACGTTGTAGGTGCACAACGGTGAGAGTTTTGTGGATGTTTCGGACTGTGACCGCGAGTTGGGCATCAGCTTTATGATCGCCTTGTGAGCCAGTTTTCAGTCCCGTTCACCGACGGTTTGTTCCCGTCAGGGTGTTCTTTTTAGTTGAGGGATCGACTTCGACCCGAGGGTCCGTTGGGGTTTTGCTAGCATGTTGAGCTGAGCGACCAACTGTGGCACGAGATTGTGCCTTTTGAGGATCCCTTTTGAGGGTAGCCTGCAGTTGTGTAGTCCACTCGGGTGATTTTCGGATCGGAAGTAACCGAGTGAAGACCCCAATTTTTTTTGGTTTCCCTTCCTTATTGGATGGATGTGCGGGTATGCTTCGGGTCGCCTTGTTGAGGTTGGCACCATGATGTAGTTTGGTGCGTGTTGATTTAGTGGGTTTTCCCATTCCCCCAGCCTTTTTGGGGAGCCCTTTGGTTTTCCACGTCTCAGCTCAGTAGTGATGTGTTTTTCCTCGCCCGTGATTTACTTGCCCCTTTGAGATCCGTGATTAGTAGAGTACGAGGGACGCCCGTTGCAAATTCTGGCTCGAGAGATGAGAGAATTGCACAACGGGTCATACCGTACTTGTTGTTGTTGCGGAGTAATCACGTGGAGCGAGTGGAGTTTGGGGAGCTGGAGGCGTATTGTTGATACCTAACCGTGGTATTCTTGACTCCTGATGGGCTTGATCTAGTTTCGAGGACGAAACTTTCTTTTAGTGGGGGAGGATGTGAGGTCCCGGAATCCCCGGCGTAGGAGTTGCTGGTTGTTGGGCAGCTTTTAGTGGCCGTTGGGAGTGTTTGTGCGCGTGTCGGGCCCAAGTTTTGGATTGTGATGCAATTTGGGATTTAGTTGCATCGCTGGAGGCCTGCGGGATGTGTCGTTGGTGTTTGCGCGCAATTGGGACTTACGTGGTGGACTTCGGACTTAATTTGAGACCCCGTGGGAAATTGGAAGACCCGTCGGGTGTTTAGAAGTGATTTCGCGCGATTCAGATGTCAGAATTAGACTCCGGGTGAAGTCCGGATAAAAGTTACCTCTCCGGTCGCCTTCGGGAATTTTTAGAGTTGAAATTGGACAATTTGGACTTTAAAAATGGACCCGGCGCGAAAATCGGATCGAGTGGGCATTCGACAAATTTTCGGATGAGAATTTGGAGAAACGGACATCGTTTTTGGATTCAGAGCGCGAAATCGCTAAGAATGGACTATTTATTTGTTGGTTTTGGAGCCCGGAGAAGTGCGCGTTTTTCGAGGCAAGTGCGCGCGAAAATCGAGGCGACGGCACGGATCCCGAGGCGGCTCGAGGCGCGCGGCGCGCGGTACGGAGCGCACAGGCGCGCCTGGGGAACGCGCGCCTGCGCGGTCAAGCAGGGGCCGCCACGTGGCGGCCCCCAATTGGCGCCCGCACGGGCGGGGGTGGGCGCGCCCGTGTGGCGCTCCCGTGTCCCGCGCCTGCGCGGGGCACGGTGTCACGCGCCCGTGTGGCGCGTGACGACCGCGCGCCGCGTGGCGCGCGGTGACTCGGCCACGTGGCAGCGGGGGCGCGCGCTGCGCCCTGGTGCGCGCCCCTGTGTGTGGACCGGCCGGTTGGGGGGGCTCCCATTGGTGGCCACCGTGGACCCGGGGCTCCGTGGACCACCTCTTCTCCCCCTTTCTTCTTCTTCTTCTTTCTCACCCCGAGCTCCATTTTCTCCTCCTTTCTTTTCTTCCTCTTCCCCGAGCGAGAGAGGGAGTGAGGAGGAGATTTTGGGTGGGCGCGGTGGCGAGTCGTGGACCTCGTGGAGCGTGCGCGGGTCCCGTTGGGAGCGTTTCGGCGACGGCGGCGCCAACGTGTAGGTCCCGTTTGCTTGTTTTTTCTGTATTTTTGTACAGTTTTTGGAGCGTTATTTTAGACTGTAATTGCCCCCACCGTGCACCGTTTTGCGTGCGGACTCCGGCACTGTGCACCGTTTTGCGTGCGGACCCCGTTTTGCGGGCGGATCCTGGCACCGTGCACCGTTTTGCGTGCGGACTCCGGCACTGTGCACCGTTTTGCGTGCGGACCCGTTTTGCGGGCGGATCCTGGCACCGTGCAGCGTTTTGCGTGCGGACTCCGGCACTGTGCACCGTTTTGCGTGCGGATCCCGTTTTGCGGGCGGATCCTGGCACCGTGCACCGTTTTGCGTGCGGACTCCGGCACTGTGCACCGTTTTGCGTGCGGACCCCGTTTTGCGTGCGGATCCTGACACCGTGCACCGTTTTATGTGCAGACTCCGTTTCTGGTGCGGACTCCGGCGGCGTGCTCCGTTTTGCGTGCGGATTCCGGCGGCGTGCTTCGTTTTGCGTGCGGACTCCGACGGCGTGCCCTGTTTGCGTGCGGATCGCGTGGAGGCCAATTGCAAGTGTCTACGAGCAATTGGTGGCAAATCGAGGTGGGTGGCCTTATCTCCAAGTTTTATGGAATGTACAGTATTTCTACTGTTGTAGGACTATGCATGATAGCTTATTTCATTCTGTCGCATGCTAGATTGTAGGAATTGTTATTCCTTTTCTTATCTGTTAATATATTTATCTTGGAACTTGACCTAGCACCCCCGTCATATGTTGCATGTGTAACCAGACCAGTAGAAAACCCTCACTTGGGCTAGGGTTGTTTATGCTAGACATCCACACTGTTCTTTCATCCCTGGACATAGTGTTTCTCGCCCGGGTAGTGGGCCGAGAGGTCGGGACTTACTTTTAGTGTGGGATGCTTTTGCACTCTTGCTTGGGAGCAGAGTGGAGTCTGGAAGTTGTAGCGGGTTGCTTATCTGTGCGGGGAGCCGTTTGGGTAAACGGTAGTCCCGAGAGGTCTTGTTTCCTTTTACGTTGTCGTAGGAGGGAGCCGTTGAGTAGACGGCAGTCCCGGGCCGTCGAGTGTCTTCCGGTCCGTCTTGTTGGGAACCGTTGGGGTTGACGGTGGTCCCAGGTCGTTGAGTGTTGTCCGACCTGTTTTGTTACCCTGAGTTGTGGGTCGTTCCTGGCTGTGGAGTATCTCCAGCCAGTAAGCTTTGTGCTGTGAGCTGTAGGAGAGGCTAGTGTCTCGTGTTTCGAGTTAGCCGATCAGCTGAGTCGTCGAGAGTGCTCCGACTGTTACGCGAGATTTTTGGGGATCTTGAGTCCTACCGTTCCGTGAGTGAGCGTGGATTTGGACTAGCCTGCATATGCCACTGCGTGATTACTCTATGCCGCGCCGTTTTCCTCAGTTGGGGCCGCGCCCCTTGAGATGCCGCTGTGGATGCGATGGTTGGCCTGTTGAGGCAGTTTTGCGCGAGGGATGAGTTAGTCGGACAGGACGCCCCACGTAAATCCCGTCCTTTTGTGGACGTGTGGTAGTGGGCAGGAGCGTTCCTAGTCGACAGGCGCGGGCTTGGCTGGACCTTTGAGGTAGTCGGTTCGATTGGGACGATTGAGCACCTTGGGTGCGAGTGGTCTCATTTACTTTCTTCTGTTCCACTTTTGAGTGTCTAGATAGAGGCATGATAGCTGTAGAGTAGATCCAGCTTTTCTTATTCTGTTTCTTTGCCTGTTATCTTTTACCTCTGGTAGACTTGGTGGGCAGACCGTTGGACTTGTTGACGGCACCCACTGAGAACTACTGTGGGAAGTAGTTCTCACACCCGTCGTGGTGTCTTTTCCCCAGGGACTTCTTCTTCTGTTCCTGTGTTCCTGTTGCTGATCTTTCTGACCGAGGCGAGGGAGTCGCGAGCTAGTTCCCTACCCGTCGTTGGAGTGTAGCGGTACCCCCTTCAGAGGAGAGCTTCGGTTGATGGTCACTTCTTCTTACTCTGTTGAGAGACCTTTGTAGGGAGGTATAGAGTTGTATTTTACCTTTACAGTTTGAGAGACTGTTGTAGTGAGGATATTCTTGTATCGAGAGTTTGTACACTGATATATTCATTGGAGATACCTCCCTTTTGAGTTTTGTATCAGAGGACTTTGTATACGATCGTATTTGGGAGATGGATATTGTATTATTTTTCAGTTGTACAGTGTTTGATCTTCAGCTTTTAGTAGTTTTCTTTCAGCTCTCTGATATCTGTGTACTGTAGATGTTCTTTCTGCAGGTTAGACGCTTCGTCTGTACGGCAGTTTCCGTACAGATGGCGGATCTGTTAGCAAGCCCGGGTCGCAGTTTCGACCCCGGGGCGTGACAGCGGGGCGACGACGAAACTGGCACATGACATGGCGAAACGGTGACTTAGTTGACCCCGAGTAGCCATGTCAAGAAAACGGCGGAAATGGTGATCCCAACGGTGAAAACGGCGCTCAAAACGGTGAAAAATGGACCCAAAACGGAGCTACCGAACTTCCGGCTGACGGGTGGTGCACGGAGCAGGCGCGGACCGGGTCTGCGCGTCGGGTGGCTGCGCGGCGTGCGTCGGGTGCACCCAGGAAGCGTGCACCCTGCGGGATGGGCCGGGCCGGTGCACGGGGGAGGCGCGCACCGGGCTCATGGTTTCGGCCGGAGGTACGTGCGCCGGGTGCACGCCTGATGCGTGCACCGCGCAACACGGCAAGGCAGCGGCGCACGGCGCATGCGCCGGGTCTGTGCTTCCACGCTGCGGGGGCATGCGCCGGGTGCACGCCCGGCCCGTGGACCGCGGTTGAGGAATCCGTACGGTTTTGAACAGTAACTCCTCCGTTCGCAGTTTCTTCTCCGTTTTCGCTCCCGTGCGACTCCGGCGACGACCCCGCGAACATGATAACGACGGCGGCGGCTTCCCATTTAACAACGGCAGCGGCGGCCTCCCGTTAACTCCCCCCATGCTCCGACGGAACACCCAAATAACCCAAAACAAATCCGCGGTAATTCTAACAATTAAACCATTGATCGAACAACAAACAAAACATCGATCGGGAACCCGATCAAAAGACCGATTAAAACCACCGATTAAACCCGATCAAGAACAAGAACAAAACATTGATCAAAAACCAAAATCAAGAACCCGTGATCAATGTACCGATTAAAACGATCTTAAAAGGACACGGAAAAACCCACGATCGGACCGACGGAAGAGAAATAACGATCACTAACCTCGATCTATCGGGACTAAAGAATCGATCTTGTCCCTCGCGGCGTTGGGGATCCGGATCCGCTCCGGCGTCTCGTTCTCCTGTCTCCGGCATGTCAATCGGGGCGATCGGGTCCCTCCGCTTTCTCCTTCTTTCCTTCTTTTCTCCTCCGGTTAAGGTTCTCTTTTCTTTTCTCTTCTCCGAACTAGGGTTTTATTTTTTGGTCTTCGGTATGCACGAGAGGGAAGGGTTTGAGGAGGCGATCTTTTTAACCTAGGATTTTCCTTTCGGTAAACGGGTATAATTATCTTTTTATTATTAACTTATTTTCTTTTATTTTATTTTATTTTTCCTTTTTCATACGTACGTAAAAAGGAAAAACTCCCATATTCGGATATTTATTATTTAACAATAAATATCTATTCTCACGAGATAATTCCAAGATTCCTTGAAAAGCGTGCCAGATCTTTTGTACGGATTCCGATGCACCCTACGATTATCGCGACCATCAAAACCCCATTTCGGGGGATCCGTTAGTCGGATTTTAGATCAGATTGCACCGCCGTTCATCTTTTCCGAGCTCTATCACTGAAAACTATGCGCACCGTGTGTTAGTCAACTCCAAAGAGCTCGATAATTTAATTTCCTCTAACTTATACTCTATTAGCAGGAGGGAAAAAATATCATTAGAAAAGTCGAGTCATTACAAAACGAGTACTCGCACGCCCAAATCCGATACCTGTAGGCCGAGTTACAAAATCAACAAGATAACCATCCCGAAATTCCCAAGAACAAAATCTGTACAACTCCTCCCATAAAAAGTGGGATTTTCACCTTCGGGCCTACCTCCAAAAATTCCAGAAAAATCACAGTGATGTTCCTTGCGTCGCGTAGATACAAAACAGGCATGCCTCCATCCGATGCCTGAGCGCAAAGTTATCGCCGAAATACCGATGTGCTGTCCAAAACTCCACCCCAGAAAATGAGGTCACAAAATGATCCGTAAAACCCATGAAAAGCTCAAAATGGGAAGAACCAGTACACACGGGAAACGTAGCCCTACTTGTCGTGAAGACGATGGCGCAAGAATCGCTGGAAAATACTGCAGAAGTAGCTCGGGAGAGTCCACGCATCGAAATGCGACGAAGGAGATCACAAATGAACGAGCGTCGCGCCGCGCCGTAAAAATGAAAACCTCGGGATACGTGTCACAAAAAAATCTGGGAATCCACAGATGAAACCAGCTTTGGGAGAGGAGAAATTCTCGTGAAGGTTGCATAGTGAGAAGATGAACAGGGAAAGAGCTATTCGGGCTAGAACAGGGCCTATTTATATATGCTGGAAAACAATTCACAAAATGACCAATAGGTCCCAACTTCCGGGCGCCCGGATTAATCCGGGCTGCTACAGTGTTGGGCCGGCCCAACACTGTTCAAGCCCGAATTCATCCTGGGCCTCCACATCGCCCGCCGAACAGGCAACAGCCAAAGCCCCCACTCCCGCTGCGCCGCGTGGCCACCCGGGGAGATCGATACGTGGCGCACCCGGTCAGCGCGCCAGTCGCGCCTGCGCGCGCCTGCGTGCGCAGCCTGCGCCCCTGCTAGGCACGCAGCCCGAGGCAGCCCCGCCTGCACCGTGGATCGTGCGCATGTGGACCGGCCAACTAGTAGCCGCCACGTGTCCACCCCCGGTCCACCGTACACTCGCCCATTTTCCCCGTGGACCGCGCCCACAACACCAACAAGTCACAAGCTGCCACGTGTCCTGCCCTCCGGTGCACGCCGGCCCGTGGACTGCGCACCTGCCCGCGCACCCGCGCGCCTGCCCGTGCGCCCGCCCGCGCACTGCGCGCTGCCCGAGCCTGCCCGCCGCCGCGCCTCCATCCGCGCCGCCGCGCTCCGCCGCTGCCCACCGCCGCCGGCGCCGCCCGCCGTGCCGGAACAGTACCCCAAGCCTCGAAAAATGCGCTTTTGCATCCGGACTCCGAAAAATACAAGTGAATAGCCCATTTTCATCGTTTTCGCGCGCTGAATTCAAATCCACTGTCCGTTTTGCCAAATTCCAACTCTAAAAATTGCCGAAGGTATCCGGAAAGATGTTCTTTTGTCCAAACTTCGCGCTGAGCCCAAATTTAACATCTGTTTTGTGCGAAACCACTTCTAAAGATCCGACGGAGTCAACCGATCACCCACGTGATCCATTTAAGCTCGAGGTCCAACACTTGTGTCCAATTGTACACAAACACCTCCAATACACAGTACAGGCCCCCAGAAACTACCAATCGCACTGCAGAAGCTCTACTGATCCAACAGTAACCCTCTTGTGGAAATTCGGATCCTCACATCCTCCCCCACTAAAAGAAAGTTTCGTTCTCGAAACTAAAGTCATTCTTCAATCCGGAACCTCAACCAAGTAGAGGGGGTAAAATCCAATCATCCACCACTCAAGCTCCCAAGGCTGTCTAATACCTCCTCCAGAGACGTGATGCAATCCTCGGGTCTCTAACTAGAACAAAATAAAGGCGGGCACTCCAGGAAACCGCACCACCTCAACCAAGTACAGCTGGGCTAACCGCTCGAGCTACCAAGTAGTCTGCATCGGTACCAGCATCCGCTCCTCCCAGGGCCCCCGATAATCCAACCACAAGTCCATCAGCACAAAAGCTCGATCCAAGTACCTCTGTACTCCCGAGGTATCCAATATAAGTCGTCCAACTGATCACGTAGACTCTGATCTCTAATCCAAAAACCGTCGGGATGTAGAAGCAATTCCCCAACTCTTCGGCATCAACACACACAGCCATATGCAGTCGAGAAAACCATATTACAAATCCACCTTCAGGAAGACCCGGGACCCTTACAGCTGGTAAATCCACTCCTCCATGCTCGACAAGGGTGCTAGCTCCGGATGGTCACTTCATCAAATTCCCGGGGATCCACACAAAGCCGAAGTGAACCAGCCTTCCACAACTCGAATAGCACCGGCGCCCCCAAAGGCGACACACTTGGCCTGACAAAATTTTCAAAACATCGAATCCTGGAGTCGGGTCCTCAACTCCCAAACTAGTGGCATGCTAGACAAATCCGATAGGTGGACCGCTGGGAACTCGCAACAAAAGGGGGGGGTATCCCCGAGTCCCGGCACCGCCGTAGGTCCCTCAACCACACCAGCCAAAAGGCTACGCATCCACTGCGAAACATCCGCCTCGCTCCCTAAGTCAAAACTATAAAGGCGAAGATAACCCTCAAGCAACCCAGGTACACCAACACCTCCGGGCCTGGCTCCCAAGAAAACTGTCCTCGCGGCATAATCAATCGCCGCGAAAGAAAATCACCGGGCCAGCCAAACCGTCCTAAGTACCAAACCAAGTCCCATAACTAGGTTAAGACCATCAGGTCTACAGGTACAATCAAGGACTCAACTGCACCGGGCAGGACCCACAACACTCCCTTACGTGCCAAAAATCGGGAATATGAACCTCCCGAACACCAGGTACCCGTCCTACCCCTAACCCAATGCAAAGAAGTACATGCACTCCTAACAAATGACTAGGATGCTCAAGTGCAATACAATGCCAAACCAATGCCGGTAAATACAGTAAAATAATACCTGTCACCACAAGGTCGGCTGCTGTAAAGTCCTTCACTTGAGCGGCATAGACCCGACCGCTCTGAGCCGGCGGCCGATGATCTGCAGGGTAAAAAGATGGTGATCCGCTCGCTGGAGCATAAAGCCGCTGAGTCGACAACTGCTGCTGAGGCGAAAAAGGAGCTGATGCTGATGAGGGTGCCGCTGAAGTCGAAAGGGGGCACGAAGCTCGAATGTGGCCTGGCTGTCCACACTTGTAACAACAACCCCACCTCTGATCACAGTGTCACGCCCCGGGAGTTTTTACGCGCGGAAGGGTAGCCACCGATGCTCCCAAAATTTTACATATATATATTTTTTTTTGAAACCAATCTCCCCCGGTGCGTGTCCAGACCCGCCGCATATACAAATTCACTCTGCAAACGGGCAGAGTCTCCTTTGTATATGCACGGCGTCCTGATTACAAAGTTCACATGAACATGCCTTCAACCACACTAGACCGATTGTCAATCACATACAACCATTTTCAACAACATACAATCAATTTTCACAAGTAATAAAGAGGCCGATTATTTTTGAAAGGATAAAGCCGTAGGGTTTTGAAAGCGGTGTCCACCCGACACCAGGACTTTATAAAAACTATTTTCGCAATCTCATAAATCCACAGAGTTTTTAAACGGTGCCCACCCGGCACCAGGTTTTATAAAGCCGTTTTCGAAGTCACATAAATCCACAGAATTTGAAAGCGGTGTCCACACGGCACCCGTATTTTTAAAACGGTTTTCGCAACATTTTCCATGTTTCTTGTTGTAGTTTGAAAGCGGCCAAATTAAGAAGTAAGAACAAACACCCAACCAAAAGAGATATACAAACAGTCCAACATCCACGTCGACCCCACGAGGGTATCGAGATCCACATAACAAGCTACTAACAGGTAGTAAAATGAATAGGGAAAGAAGTAGTCAAAGTCTGCAACCTCGAAGGGCCAGAAGATCGCTCGCGCGGCCTCACCAACGCCCTAGCACTCGCCCCTGGATGAACCTGTCACGGAGTGGGAAGTCAGTGACCAGAAATAAAACACGAAGGCAATAAGGGCTGAAAATAAGGCAAACCGTAGTAAAACCAGAGCCACCGCCCTCCTCATCGTGCAACTGACAGCAAAAACCCTCCCCCCGTACAATCCAACCCGGGCACCTGCCACGGCAACCACACCGAGCACCCACCTCGGCAACCCCTCAAATACCGCCAACGATAATCAGACCCTGTACCAACCAAAACCGGGCACCTTTCCCGACCACCGCACTGAGCCCCTACCCCGGTGTCCCCCGCCGAGCACCTGCATCGGCCGCCGAGCACCTGCCTCGGCAT
Organism: Tillandsia fasciculata; assembly: GCA_029168755.2. Classification (NCBI taxonomy): domain Eukaryota; kingdom Viridiplantae; phylum Streptophyta; class Magnoliopsida; order Poales; family Bromeliaceae; genus Tillandsia; species Tillandsia fasciculata. Next base: position 178,483 of record JAQOTM010000028.1, read on the forward strand.
CATCGCTCACACCCCCCACCTATGAGGGCCCCCATTCCTAACGCCACCGTCGCGTGGGGTACACGGGTCAACGTACCACTTTTTCGGAAAAGCACACCCTCGCGGTGGCCAAACCGCTGGTGTGCGTGTAGCAATCTCGAGCCTCAACCGAGCACCAACCTCGGCAAAATAGACCAAGCACCTGCCTCGGCAATCAAATATCCACACAATAGCTTTAACAGGATTAGCAGATGTAAACATGCATCTACTAAGGTCTTACACCTTTTCCCATAACTCCAGAAACTAAGACGATGGAAAAGTCCCCACAACGACCCACAGTCGCCGTAACTATAAATAAAACACGAACCTTTACCGGAGTTAACAATATTCCACATGTCGAACTTTACTCTTACCAATTATCCTCATTTCCGACTCCTGGACTGTCGAACGAGGAACCCACCTTCCGAACTCTGAAAGGTCACATCGATCACCGTCCCCAACGCTAGTATGCCCCGAACAACCCTACTGTTGTTCGGGAAGGGCGAACTGCCCGCCCTGTCTTCCACCGCAACAGCCGTAAATTCGGAGGTCCACATCGCCCACCAAACCCCTTAACAAAATAAACATAGCAACAACGAAACTGCACATAAAGAGGTTCAAAGGGATACCCACCTCAAACACGAAGAAGGAGACGATGTGGAAACTCCAGCTAACACACTCCCACCCTGTGCCCGAAAAAGCTACAAGAGGAAAACATTGTTAGGGTCATCGTCGCGGTCAAAAACACTCAAAAACGGGGCGAAACGGGCCGAAAACGGAGCTTCCGGACACGTTGGCTGCAGTCTGGTGTACGGGTCCAGGCGTGGACCGGGTTCAGGGCAGGAGGCGGCAGCGGCGCAGACCGGGAGCACAGCACGGTGAGCCGCTGGTGCATGGCCGGCGTCGCGGACAGGGTTCACAGCTACAGTGACGGCGGTCGCAGACCGGGCGCACGCCTCGGCAGGGTGAGCCGTTGCGGCTTGGGCCGGGCCGCGCACGGGAGAAAAGCGCGGACCGGGTCCACCCGCGCGGCTGCGGTGGTGAGCGCCGGGTGCACGCCTGGTGCGTGCACCGTGCGGTCTGGGCTGGGCCGGCGCACGCGCCCGTGCGCCAGGTTCGCGCCTCCGGGCTGCGATGCCGTGCGCCGGGTGCACGCCGGTCCGGTGGACCGCGTGGCTGAATCCGGCCTGAATGCACAGTGAACCCTAAATCGTTCACCTTTCCGTTTCCGGTTGCGACCACGCGACCCCGGTGGCTGCGGCGACGACCTCGTGACCAAGATAACGGCGGCGGCGGCCTCCCGTTTGACAACGGCGGCGGCGGCCTCCCGTTCAACCCCAAACCCGCGTCGCCCGCGACATCCAAACCACCACCACCACCACCTGAAACGCTAACCATAGAAAATAAAAGCAACGACGCTAACCTTGGATTCCCTGGAGGAGGAGGAAGAGGGAGGGTCGCCCGTTCCTCGCTCGATCAAACTCGCAGAAAGAAGCCGTTTCTCCTTTCCTCTCCCCGTCTCTCCATCTCGATTCTCCACACCGTTCTTGAAAAGAGGGAAAATATGATTTGGGGTTTTCCCCGCACACATCCTCACCCGGACTTATACGCTAACTCGAACGTAATAACGATAATAATAAAAAAAATAATAAAAAATAATAAATTTCCAGATGCCAACCCTAATCAGTCGAAATTAGAACGGAGGGTCCAGATTATCTCGAAAAGCGTGCCGATCGCCAGCACGGATTCCGATGCGGCCGAGCTGATATAGAACTTCAAAAATTAAATCTGGGAGATCCCGGAGTCGGAATTCGAATCCGATCGCGTCACCGTTCACCGTTTTGCGAGCTCTAGCACCTAAAAATACCCGCAAGCCCCGACGATCGGCCCGAAAATTCTCGAATTTCAACCCCCCCCCTTAACAACTGAAAATATTCAATTAGGACCCAAAAAGGAAAACCGAAAGGTCGAGGTAAAATAAAACAAATAAAATAACCCAAAGACATAAAAGGTAACAAAAACTGAACATTAAGAGATCCCGTCCGATCGCCTCGAAAAGCGTGCCGGCCACCTAGCACGGATTTCGATGCACCACTCAAGGGCAAACGCTTTGACCCCCATCCCGGGAGATCCGTAAATCGGAAACTGAATCCGTTCGCTTTGCCGTCCTCCATTTTTCGAGCTCAAACGCAGAAAAAATACCCGTGGTCCAGGCCGGTCCATCGCAGAAAATGCGGAGGAAAGCTTCCCTAATAATTCCGTCACAAAAAGGAGGTATTCGAAAACCTTGGAACGCCAGGACTCTACATCACTCTCCTCTCAAAACAAGTTTCATCCTCGAAACTTAACCCTGGTCCGCAACGAATAAAGCTGGGTAGTACTCCTCCCTCCTCGACCCCTGTTCTTAAGGCGCTTCACGTTCTTCCTGGTTGCTTCACAGCACCTTCCCATAGGGGATCGTCCGGTTGCGCGGTCCCTTTTTGTCCTCACGTGCTAAGATCCGCACCGGTGTTCCGTCGAAGCTTAAGTCCTCTTCTAAGCTCAAAAGCCGTGACCATCCATCACCCGAAAATCAAGTACGCAGGTTCAGAGCACATCTCCGAGAATCCGGTTCACTCGCTCGGCTGTCCATTGGTCTGGGGTGAAACGCCGTGCTGAAGTGTGGTTTAGTCTCTAGAGCTCGTTGTAGACTTGCCAAAGGTTCGTCACCCGCCGTGTGTCTCTGGTCCACCAAAATTCTGCTCGCGGTCTTCGTACATCTTCATGTCGCCTGGGTGTGCCGCGAAGGGAGCGCAGTGCGCCTCTGACAGTAACACTTTCTTCAATACTGGCAGCTCGGGCACGCACGTCCGCCCCCGGAAACGTATTGGGTCGTTCGCACTTGCCGAAAAGTCGCTGGCGTGGTCCGGGGGCCTTGTCTCGAATAGCTGTATCCGTACGCCTGTTTTCTGCCTTCCCGGATTTCTCTAATAGGGTTGGCTCGACCATCAAGGACAAGGGTCGCGCGACCGTACCGGTCCTGCTGAATAATCACGCTTATTGGTTTTTCCTCAATTTGACCCTTCCTGCTCAAGACATCCGCTACTACACTTGCTTTCCGGGGTGATACTGAATGGACAAGTCGAGTCCTTTAGCAACTCCAACCAACGCTTCTGCCGCGAAACAACTACTCCTATGTGAACCAAACTTAAGGCTCAGGCGATCCGGAAGCACATCACGATGAACTCCAAAAGGTGGTGTCTCCAAAGCTTTAAAACGAAGACGACTGCTGCCAATTCCGAATCATGTGTCGGGTAGTTCCGCACCCATTCCCTGCGATTCCCGTTGCTGACCCAATGTGCCCCAAAAAGCCCACTTTGCGAAGTCAGAACTCACATTTCTTAGACTTAGCAAATAGCCTCTGGTCCCTGAGATTTCCGAGAGTAATCCGCAAGTGCTCCTCGCGGTTGGTTGAAGAGGTCACCAATCCTGGGCTTGTTCTTCACTGTAACCTTGTTCATCTCCCTGTAGTTGATGTGCAGACGTAAGCTTCCGTCCTTCTTCCGCACGAAAAGAACAGGTGCGCCCCCAAGGCGACACCCTCGGCCTGATGAACTCCTTGTAAACCAAACCCTGCTCGGCACCACGTCGCATTCCCGTTTCCCGACTTGGAGTTCCCCGTCATGACACCACCGGTCCGCAGGCCACCTGCCGGCGCTGAGCAGTCAGCAACAAAGGTCTCGCGATGCGTCGAGGTACCCCAGTCACACCTCCCAACCCGCACCAAAGAGCCCCTAAAAGTCCAACACAACTAACCCGACAACAAGGGAGAGATCACGCTAACACCCTGACGCAGCTCCCCGAGGTGCCAGCTAAGCAGGCTGGGTTACTAGCTACCAGAAAAATGCCCCTGAGAGCAATGAGCTCGCCCGTCACCAACACGGAACGCTCCCACCCGTCACCAACACGGGCCACCTCCACCCGTCACCAACACGAGTCGCAAACTCGGAGCATAACCCCCGTCCCGGATTACCCACCTCGCCGGTCCGTCCGGTCGGGGCGACAGTCAAAACTAAAGTTAGGCTTCAGCTCCAAGGTCCACCACGAGGCCTACCCCACAGAAAGGGCTGCGTACAAGGCATCCTGGCCAAAAGTGACCTGTGCCAAAGCTCCAGGCAGTCGACAGATCCCCATGACCCACGCCTGCCACACAAGATCAACGCCCCAAAACGCTCACAACTAGGACTCATGGTTATGCCTTGGTCACGGGAAGCTGGCGACAAAACTTACAAGACCAGGTCCTACCTCCGTCCCGGCACCGACGGGGTGCGACACTCTGATTAACCACTAACGCTCGGTCCCAACCCGTTGCCCCTCCAAGCACCGGGCATCGAGTCGAGCGGTAAAACTCCAAACCAAACGGCGACACCCCCACTAGGGAACTCTAAGCCCAAAGCCTACCAAAACAGCGGCCTCCAGGTACAAACGACTATCCATCCGAAACCTATCGAGTCGAAAAGAAAACGTGCAACGAAAACAGCGAGAAGGACCTGTCCAAAAAGGTTGCCTAGGTTTCCAAGCGCACCCGAGGGAACACGCGCTCACCCACCCGTAGGTCAACCTAAACGACCCTCACAACTCCCTTAAAAGGCTACTGGCATCACCTAGCGTCAAAAGCTAAACCCCCAGATAGTCGCCGCTAACGCGCCCCTGTGCGAAGCGAGACACGGTCTCTCTGACCAAAATCGAGCCCAAATGGACAAGATTTACTAGCCCTGGGGGTCTCCTTTTTCAATCCAAAGGAGCACCCCAAGACCCCCATCGCGACGATCTCTACAACCAACGCAGTGACTACAGTAAAAAGCCGAACTATGGGTAACAACCGTAGGGAAAGAGTCCTCGCCCCCACCCCTGCCTTGTCCAAGATACAAAACGGATCGGCCGACTACCCGCTGTAACATAACACGAGAAGACCCAGAAGGTACAACTTTAGATAAAAGGGTTATCCAGTTACACACGACCGACAAAACGGCCGACACACTATCACACACCGGTGGGTTGCACTACCTCCCGCCACCAGTACTAACGATGACCAGATGGAGGAAAGGGGGTTCGGGAAAACGAAAGCCGGCGCTACGATCTGCGGTACTAACAGCCGCAGCAAGTGCATGAACACCGTCAGCAGACCCACCATGTCCTGTACTGGTTGCCAATCCACTGATTCACAGCAACCATCAAGGCCCCGGTGGCAGCCGGCCCCGCCCCAACCTCCAAATTAACTCGACTACATTAGCACAACACCCGAGCTAAACCAACAAAAACAAACTTAACAATCCCGCACTCTCGCATCTCTACGCATCTATACCCTGATCATTTCATCGGTTAGTAGCTAGTGATGATATACCCCGTGGATGTTGGACAGCGTCTACTGTGGTTATAGTTGTTTTTCTCTGATACCATCTTAATCTGTCACGCCCCGGGGGTTTTTACGCGCGGAAGGGTAGCCACCGATGCTCCCAAAATTTTGAATATATTTTTTTTTTTGAAACCAATCACCCCCGGTGCGTGTCCGGACCTGCCGCATATACAAATTCACTCTGCAAACGGGTAGAGTCTCCTTTGTATATGCACGGCGTCCTGATTACAAAGTTCACATGAACATGCCTTTAACCACACTAGACCGATTGTCAATCACATACAACCATTTTCAACAACATACAATCAATTTTCACAAGTAATAAAGAGGCCGATTATTTTTGAAAGGATAAAAACCGCAGGGTTTTGAAAGAGGTGTCCACCCGACACCAGGACTTTATAAAAACTATTTTCGCAATCTCATAAATCCACAGAGTTTTTAAACGGTGCCCACCCGGCACCAGATTTTATAAAGCTGTTTTCGAAGTCACATAAATCCACAGAATTTGAAAGCGGTGTCCACACGGCACCCGTATTTTTAAAACGGTTTTCGCAACATTTCCATGTTTCTTGTTATAGTTTGAAAGCGGCCAAATTAAGAAGCAAGAACAAACAACCAACCAAAAGAGATATACAAACAGTCCAACATCCACGTCGACCCCACGAGGGTAGCGAGATCCACATAACAAGCTACTAACAGGTAGTAAAATGAATAGGGAAAGAAGTAGTCAAAGTCTGCAACCTCGAAGGGCCAGAAGATCGCTCGCGCGGCCTCACCAACGCCCTAGCACTCGCCCCTGGATGAACCTGTCACGGAGTGGGAAGTTGTAGTGACCCGACCCTTCGGGGTATTTTCGAACTCACATGTAATCGCTTAGGCCTTAAGCGAAATAAAATTTATTTAATTTTGAAAAGTCGGCCGGGCAGGGTGTGTGTATTTTCCTGCGATAGAGCGCGAAAAGCGATGACCGACGGCGTGATCGGATTTGAAATCCGATACTGGGATCTCCCGGAACGGGACCCTTAGCGATGCGGTAGTTAGTCACGCATCGGAAACCGTGCAAAATATCTTGCACCCGTATTAGATAAGGTGGGTTATCTCGTAAGGATAATTAATTAATTAATTAATTATCCGGTGACGGAATTTAAATCCTCCTACGTACGAATTAATTAAGGGATTTAAATTGGTGGGATTCTTATCTCGTGATTAGATAAGAGATAAAAATCAGGATATTTTATTAAGGGATTTAAATTGGTGGGATTTTATCTCGTGGATTGGATAAGAGATAAAGTCCGGATATTTAAGTTGGGAATTTGATTTCCCTTGATTATTTAATAAAGGTGGTTAAATAATCGGCGACTGGGATTTGGATATTAAAGATTCAAATATCCGGGTAATTTGAATCCAATTGGGAATTTGATTCCCCAAGATTAATTGATAAAGGTAATCAAATAATCGGTGGTCAGGATTTAAAGGTGAGAAATATCCCGTCAGTCGGATATTTTCTTGAGAAACAGAAACGGGGAATTATGGGTTTCCTACGTACGTAAATAAAGAAATCAAACGATTAAATATGGGGATCGACGGTGAGGATAATAATCAAACAATTAACTAATAGGGTTATCGGTAGGGATTAATTAATTAACGAATTAATTAATCAGAGTCAAAACACCCGAAAGGGGTTTTTGACGGTGCGGACTTACAAATTGGATATATCCATAACAGGGATTATTTATTTCCCCGCTCACCGAGCGAAACCCTATTTCGATTTTCCGCCTCCTCAAACCCTCCTCTTTCGTACGTGCCGAAACCCCAACCGGAGGAAAGGAGAAGGAAAAAGGGGAGGAGCCGATCGCCCCAAACGCCGACCCGAAGGCAAAAAGTGAGACCGGGCGACCTTCCCAACGATCCTCGGTGAGCAAATAATTTTTAGAAAATTATTTGGATTTTTCCTATCTATTTTTGTTGTTAGTTCTGGACTCCCCCGTCGTCCCCGCCACCGACGCCGTCCCCGTCGTCGCGACGCGGACGGCAAGGGCGGGAAGGACCCGGACGGCGAAGGCGGAGGAGGACCGCGAACGGCGTAGGTAAAATATAATAAAATAAAAATAAAAATCGCGAACGGTGAAGGCGCGACGGGACCGCGCGAGCGCCGCGCGGGCAAACCCGCGCGCGGCGCCGCGCGGGCAACCCGCGCGGGCGCCGCGGGGGCGGCCCGCCGCGCGGGCCGCCGCGCGGGCCGTGCCCGTGCGGGCGCCCGCGGGGCGCCGCGCGCGGGCCCGCGCCCGCGCGGGCACCGCGCGGTGCGCCGCGCGGGGGCCCCACCCGCGCGGGCCCGCGTCCGCGCGGGCGCCGCGCGGGGCTCCGCCCGCGCGGGCACCGCGCGGGCTTGCACCCGCGCGGGCGCCGCGCGGGCCCGCACCCGCGCGGGCGCCGCGCGGGGCTCCGCCCGCGCGGGCTCCGCCCGCGCGGGCGCCGCTCGGGCACCGCCCGCGGAGCCCGCCGCGCGGGTTCGAGCCGCGCGGGGCTCCGACGGGCGGCGACGGCGGTGCGGGTTGTAGTCCGGTTTGACCATCGAACGATGCCGGACAAATTCCGTCAAATTGTAAGGTGGGGGTTTTTCTGTTTTAAGGTGTTAGTGTGTGTTTTGACCATAGTTTATCTGTGCGGACTTTTCTTAGGTCCGGGTACACAGCGGGAGAGCGCGAAGGACATTGGTGTTCCGATTTCTCTCCAATAAGGTGGGTACGGTTGCGATGAGTGCAACCGGTGCTGTAAGTGCATCTATCATCATTAAAAGTACTCCTTAATTTACCTAACAAAGTAGATGAATAGTTTAACCTTTCAATTGTTGTTAATTATCTAATAATTGTGCGGCTGCGGTCGCGGTGCCCAGTACACGCCAATCTTGGCGATCCGGTTTCGGATGCTGCACGTACACAGGCGGATTGGCCTCCGCATGGGTGTACTTTTCCGGAAAAGTGGTCCTTTATGACCCGTGTGCCCCGTAAAGGTAATGGTGCAAGCGGGGACCTCTTCGCGCCAGCTGAGGTGTCACACCAGCACCGCGAGTGAGAGGTAAAAGCATCAAGTAGGTGTTTGTGCACGAGGGGGGGACTTTAGTCTCCCCGACAAGTGGTCTGGGAATGGTGCCCAGGGTAAATTAATGTGCAAGTGTTTAACGAAAGGTTATGGCGTAATCGGCGCGTTCGTATGTTTTATCCCTTTTGATATTGTTACACATCTACTTTGTTTGTCACTGACTTTACCCACTCCGTGACAGGTATTCCTAGGTGCGTTAGCCGGGATGGCGGTGGGACTGCGTCGTGAGGATCGTAGTCGGACTCTTGGTTATCGTATTTATGACTCATTTCCCTTTATACTATTTCTAGTTGCTTGTGGATCACCTTATATGTGGATATGTTTTAGTTAGCTCTGTGGATGAGGTGTAGTTTTCTGTGATGATCCTTTCAGTAGTGTTTACATGGCGGCATATTTTATGATAAGATAAAGGTTGCGAAAATGTTTTCTCAAAAAGGAAGTGCCGTGTGGGCACGGGTTTTACAACTCTGGTTTTATCTTTTCCAAACTTTGACGCCGCTTAAATGACGTGCATTAATTAAACGATTAAACTCTGAATATGATGTATGTCTACTGCATGGTTGTTGGTTGGTGTGTGATGTATGATGTTTATGAATGATTTATATGTTGTAGTGAGACGCCGTACATATACGAAGGAGACTCTGTCCGTGGACGGAGTGAATTCGTGTATGTGGCGGTCTGGCACGCACCGGGGTGAAGTATATGCCACCTTATTAAAAGAAAAAAAAAATATAGACACGTTTTTCCGCTTCAAAAGACTCAAAAACCCCCGGGGGCGTGACAGATTAAATGGTATCAGAGAGAATACAACCACAACCATAGTAGACATAGTTTACATCCACAGTGCAAGGTGCCACAAGCAAATTGGAAATGAGATAACCAAGGTGTAGGGGTAGTACGTGAGAGTACGGGAAAACGGGAACGTAATATAGGCGTAGTTGTGAAACGGTGGACTAGGGTTGTGACCATAGGGTTGACATGGTTTCTTTGGTGACAGCAAGCAATGGCACGGACCAGGTCGTCTACTGAAAATGCAGACGTGGACGGAGCGGCCATGGCCGCCGCAGAAAACCAGACTCTCCGGCAACAGCTGCGGGACATGGCCGGGCAGTTAGCAACGCTGACGGAGCAGGTTCGTCAGCTGACGCAACGACAGGCTACCGCAGCCACCGAACGTCAACCAACCCCTCCGCCCGAAACCACGGCGCCCACTACGGGGCCCCACGGGGCGGGCGTCACGACGACGGAGCAGCCCCCAGCCCCAAGGGAAGTGCCCACCCCAACGACTTCGGGGCCCGTGTTGGGAATGGCAACGGGGGAGGCAGGGATGACCCCTACTCCTGGGGGATCCGCCACCGCAGGAGGAGCCGCGGAGCGGCAAGCGACGCGGGAGAAGATCAGGACGAATCTGGCCGCGTTCAAGAAGCATGACCCACCCACCTTCGAGGGAGAAACGACCGACCCGTGGGTCGTTGAGAAGTGGGTGGATACCATGGAAAAGCTTTTCGAGGATTTAATGATGGATGAACAAGAGCGGGTTCCACTGGCTGTCCACTTTTTGGAAGGGAACGCTCGCATCTGGTGGAAGACGGTGCGCCCGGACCCCGCCTCCAACGATCCGCTGCCGACATGGTCGGCCTTTAGAGAAGAGCTCTTTGGCGCGTTCTTCTCCGATAGCGTCAAGCGGCAACTGGAGGACGATTTGAAGAACATTAGGCAGGGAAGCCGCTCGGTCGTGGAGTATCAAAGGGAGTTTGTGAGGTTGGTCAATTGTGTCCCGTTCGCCATACGGGACGAACCTCACAAGGCCCGTCTCTTCGTTGACGGACTGCGAAGTGACATCTTCGAGATGGTGCAGGCAGCGGACCTACGCACATTCCGAGAGGTGGTGGACAGAGCCACCATCGTGGAGCGGGGGTTCGCTATAACTCGAGCTCGACGTGAGGGGTCGGAGAATAACCGGGAAAAGAAGCGAACTCAGACTTACCCGGGAGGGGGCCCTCCTGGCGGGAGCCGACCCCCGAAATATCCTAAGACGCAACAGGGAAACAGGAGTGCGCCGGCCGGGAAGCCTCGACCGACCACCAAGCCGTGCGTTATTTGCGGAGGGCCGCATCCGGTGACGGAATGTCCCAAGAAACAAGATCACTGCTACCGCTGCGGCAAACAGGGACATCTTCGATACAACTGTCCCCTGAACCCTGGAGCGGCCTCTTCCGCAGCATCCACTCCAACGGCACAGGCACCAGGGCGGGGTAGAGCCCCTACGGGAGCCTCTTTACACCCACCGGCGCCAAAAACAGGAGGGGAGTCGCGGTCGCAACCCGGAGGGAGACTCTACACCATGGACCAGCACGGGGCGGTACCGCCAGAGGAAGTGGTAGCAGGTATTACCTCCGTCTCAAACTTTCGAGCTCGAACTCTGTTTGACACCGGGGCGACTCGCTCCTTTATTTCCCGTTCCTTTGCGCAAACTCATCAGTTAGAAAGTAGTCCTTTGGATGTCTTAATGACCGTCCAGACCCCTGGGGGGCCCATCACGGCAACTGGCCTAGTAACCTCATGTCCAATAAGGCTGGGAAGGTTGTCGTGCCCCTGGGATCTGGTAGTCATACCGTTAAAAGAATACGACGTGGTCTTGGGCATGGACTGGCTCGCCGAGTATCAGGCGGTCATCGACTGCGAGAAGCGACAGGTGCAACTACAGAAGCCGGGGTTCCCAGAAAACGTGTACTTGGCGTGCAAGAGCACGTCCTTTCTAGCCGTCATCTCCGCGTCACGGGCTAGGAAATTGATGGAGGGCGGGTGCGTGGCCTATCTAGCCTCGGTAGATCTAGCCACCCGACCCGTCCCCTCACCCACGGAAATTCCCGTAGTAAGGGAATTCCCGGATGTGTTCCCGGCAGAGCTTCCCGGAATGCCGCCGGAACGAGAGGTTGACTTCCCAATTGAACTTCTCCCCGGCACCAAGCCCATCACCAAGGCACCGTATCGGATGGCCTTTGCGGAGCTGAAGGAACTCAAGGCACAGTTGGAGGACCTTCTGGACAAAGGATTCATCAGACCAAGCGCGTCACCCTGGGGCGCGCCCGTCCTGTTTGTGAGGAAGAAGGACGGAAGTCTCCGATTGTGTATCGATTACCGGGAGATAAATAAGGTGACGATCAAGAATAAGTACCCCCTTCCAAGGATCGATGACCTCTTCGACCAGTTACGGGGGGCGACGGTGTTCTCAAAGATCGACCTGCAGTCGGGTTATCATCAGGTCCGAGTCAAGGGGGAAGACATCCCCAAAACGGCCTTCCGTACTCGCTATGGCCATTACGAGTTTACGGTAATGCCATTCGGGCTCACTAATGCCCCGGCGGTGTTTATGGATATGATGAACAGGGTATTCAAACCCTTCCTGGACCTATTCGTGGTGGTCTTCATTGATGATATCCTCATCTACTCCCGTACCGATGAGGAACATGAAGAACACCTGCGCACAGTCCTCCAGACCCTTCGGGAACAGAAACTCTACGCCAAACTCAAAAAGTGTGAGTTTTGGCTCCGTGAGGTCGGTTTCTTGGGGCATGTGATCTCGGCGGCTGGAGTCGCGGTGGACCCAAAGAAGATAGATTCGGTGACGGACTGGCCCCAACCGACGACGGTGACGGAGATTCGGAGCTTCCTGGGATTAGCCGGGTACTACCGGCGCTTTGTGGAGGGCTTCTCCAAGATAGCCACCCCCTTAACCCGCTTGACGAAAAAGGGGGAGAAGTTTGCCTGGACGGACAAGTGTCAAAGAAGCTTCGAAGAGCTCAAGGACAGGTTGACGCGAGCCCCGATCCTCGCCCTGCCAGAGCCTGGGGAGGACTATGAAGTTTATTGCGACGCATCGCGAAATGGATTGGGTGGAGTACTCATGCAACGGGGAAAGGTTATAGCCTATGCATCTAGGCAGCTCAAGGAGTACGAGCGGAACTACCCCGTGCATGATTTGGAACTCGCAGCGGTGGTGTTTGTGCTCAAGCTCTGGAGGCACTACCTGTACGGGGCACACTGTAATGTGTACTCAGATCATAAGAGCCTCAAGTACCTTTTCACCCAAAGGGAGCTAAATCTGCGACAAAGACGGTGGCTTGAGCTGTTAAAGGATTACGATCTGACGATCCACTATCACCCGGGGAAGGCCAACGTGGTGGCCGACGCCCTGAGTCGCAGAGGACAGGCCGCGGAGGCCGATGTAAGCGCAATTACACAGCAGGATAGTCTAGTTGCGGAGTTCTCGCGATTGAGACTAGAAGTGGTACCTGCGGGGACAGTCGCCCAACTTCTGACGCTGGTAGTCAGACCTACTCTGCTGGACAGGATTCTCGAGGGCCAATCGACTGATGGTCAGCTCCAGCTGGTACGGAGTAGAATAACCGCCAACCAGGAAGGTGATTTCGTGGTGAGCTCCGACGATGCAATACGTTTTCGCGGACGAATCTGCGTACCGGACCTGCCGGAACTCAAGGAAGAAATCCTACGGGAGGCGCACACTGCCCCGTATGCGGCGCATCCCGGAGGAACCAAGATGTACAAGGACGTCAAGCAAACCTTCTGGTGGCCCAAAATGAAGGAGGACGTGACCCGATTCGTGGCTCACTGCTTAGTGTGCCAACGGGTAAAGGCCGAACATCAACGGCCGGCGGGAAAATTGCAACCTTTACCGGTACCCGAGTGGAAATGGGACATGATCACCATGGATTTTGTGACCGGTTTTCCGCGGTCGCCGCAGGGACACGATGCGATATGGGTGGTCGTGGACCGTTTGACGAAATCGGCCCACTTTTTGCCCATACACACGACGTGGACCCGGGAACGACTGGCGCAAACGTACCTCGATGAGATAGTGAGGTTGCACGGTGTACCGACATCCATCACGTCGGACAGAGACACGCGTTTTGTGTCGAACTTTTGGCGAAGTTTGCAACAAGCGATGGGGACCAAGTTGCACTTCAGCACAGCTTTTCATCCGCAAACCGATGGGCAATCGGAGCGGGTGATACAGATCGTGGAAGACATGCTTCGAGCGTGCGTTCTGGACTTGGGCGAAGGGTGGGCACGGTGTCTGCCCCTGGTGGAATTTGCCTACAACAACAGTTACCAGGCCAGTATTCAGATGGCGCCGTACGAGGCCCTGTACGGGCGCCGCTGTCGGTCTCCGATTTGTTGGGATGACTTAGGTGAGCGAAAGTTTCTGGGCCCAGATCTAGTGGAGGAGACCGAAGCGAAGGTGCGTTTGATTAAACAAAGGCTGCTGACCGCCCAAAGCAGACAGAAGAGTTATGCAGATAACAGACGCCGAGATTTAGAGTTCATGGTGGGCGAGCATGTTCTGCTCCGGGTTTCACCCTCCAAAGGGAACCGACGCTTCGGCATTAAGGGGAAGTTGAGCCCCAGATACGTGGGGCCGTTCGAGATTCTGGAGCGCGTGGGACCGGTGGCGTACCGGTTGGCCCTGCCCCCGAACCTCGAACGAGTCCACAACGTGTTCCACGTTTCGATGCTCCGGAAGTACCTGGCAGACCCCTCTCATGCCTTGGACGCCTCCACCATTGAGCTACGCGAGGACTTGAGCGTCGAGGAGACACCGGTGCGGATTTTGGCGAGAGAGGACAAGAAGCTACGCAACCGAACGATCCCCTATGTGAAAGTCCAGTGGAGCAACCACGAAGAGCGCGAGGCGACGTGGGAACTGGAATCAAAGATGAAGGAATGTTTTCCCGAATTGATTAAGTGAGGTTTGAGTTTAAGTTTCGGGACGAAACTTTTTATAAAGTGTGAGTGGTGTAGTGACCCGACCCTTCGGGGTATTTTCGAACTCACATGTAATCGCTTAGGCCTTAAGCGAAATAAAATTTATTTAATTTTGAAAAGTCGGCCGGGCAGGGTGTGTGTATTTTCCTGCGATAGAGCGCGAAAAGCGATGACCGACGGCGTGATCGGATTCGAAATCCGATACCGGGATCTCCCGGAACGGGACCCTTAGCGATGCGGTAGTTAGTCACGCATCGGAAACCGTGCAAAATATCTTGCACCCGTAATAGATAAGGTGGGTTATCTCGTAAGGATAATTAATTAATTAATTAATTATCCGGTGACGGAATTTAAATCCTCCTACGTACGAATTAATTAAGGGATTTAAATTGGTGGGATTCTTATCTCGTGATTAGATAAGAGATAAAAATCAGGATATTTTATTAAGGGATTTAAATTGGTGGGATTTTATCTCGTGGATTGGATAAGAGATAAAGTCCGGATATTTAAGTTGGGAATTTGATTTCCCTTGATTATTTAATAAAGGTGGTTAAATAATCGGCGACTGGGATTTGGATATTAAAGATTCAAATATCCGGGTAATTTGAATCCAATTGGGAATTTGATTCCCCAAGATTAATTGATAAAGGTAATCAAATAATCGGTGGTCAGGATTTAAAGGTGAGAAATATCCCGTCAGTCGGATATTTTCTTGAGAAACAGAAACGGGGAATTATGGGTTTCCTACGTACGTAAATAAAGAAATCAAACGATTAAATATGGGGATCGACGGTGAGGATAATAATCAAACAATTAACTAATAGGGTTATCGGTAGGGATTAATTAATTAACGAATTAATTAATCAGAGTCAAAACACCCGAAAGGGGTTTTTGACGGTGCGGACTTACAAATTGGATATATCCATAACAGGGATTATTTATTTCCCCGCTCACCGAGCGAAACCCTATTTCGATTTTCCGCCTCCTCAAACCCTCCTCTTTCGTACGTGCCGAAACCCCAACCGGAGGAAAGGAGAAGGAAAAAGGGGAGGAGCCGATCGCCCCAAACGCCGACCCGAAGGCAAAAAGTGAGACCGGGCGACCTTCCCAACGATCCTCGGTGAGCAAATAATTTTTAGAAAATTATTTGGATTTTTCCTATCTATTTTTGTTGTTAGTTCTGGACTCCCCCGTCGTCCCCGCCACCGACGCCGTCCCCGTCGTCGCGACGCGGACGGCAAGGGCGGGAAGGACCCGGACGGCGAAGGCGGAGGAGGACCGCGAACGGCGTAGGTAAAATATAATAAAATAAAAATAAAAATCGCGAACGGTGAAGGCGCGACGGGACCGCGCGAGCGCCGCGCGGGCAAACCCGCGCGCGGCGCCGCGCGGGCAACCCGCGCGGGCGCCGCGCGGGGCGGCCCGCCGCGCGGGGCCGCGCGGGGCCGTGCCCCGTGCGGGCGCCGCGCGGGGCGCCGCGCGGGCCCGCGCGCCCGCGCGGGCACCGCGCGGGCACCGCGCGGTGCGCCGCGCGGGGGCCCCCACCCGCGGGCCCGCGTCCGCGCGGGCACCGCGCGGGCTTGCACCCGCGCGGGCGCCGCGCGGGCGCCGCGCGGGCCCGCACCCGCGCGGGCGCCGCGCGGGGCTCCGCCGCGCGGGCGCCGCGCGGGCGCCGCTCGGGCACCGCCCGCGGAGCCCGCCGCGCGGGTTCGAGCCGCGCGGGGCTCCGACGGGCGGCGACGGCGGTGCGGGTTGTAGTCCGGTTTGACCATCGAACGATGCCGGACAAATTCCGTCAAATTGTAAGGTGGGGGTTTTTCTGTTTTAAGGTGTTAGTGTGTGTTTTGACCATAGTTTATCTGTGCGGACTTTTCTTAGGTCCGGGTACACAGCGGGAGAGCGCGAAGGACATTGGTGTTCCGATTTCTCTCCAATAAGGTGGGTACGGTTGCGATGAGTGCAACCGGTGCTGTAAGTGCATCTATCATCATTAAAAGTACTCCTTAATTTACCTAACAAAGTAGATGAATAGTTTAACCTTTCAATTGTTGTTAATTATCTAATAATTGTGCGGCTGCGGTCGCGGTGCCCAGTACACGCCAATCTTGGCGATCCGGTTTCGGATGCTGCACGTACACAGGCGGATTGGCCTCCGCATGGGTGTACTTTTCCGGAAAAGTGGTCCTTTATGACCCGTGTGCCCCGTAAAGGTAATGGTGCAAGCGGGGACCTCTTCGCGCCAGCTGAGGTGTCACACCAGCACCGCGAGTGAGAGGTAAAAGCATCAAGTAGGTGTTTGTGCACGAGGGGGGGACTTTAGTCTCCCCGACAAGTGGTCTGGGAATGGTGCCCAGGGTAAATTAATGTGCAAGTGTTTAACGAAAGGTTATGGCGTAATCGGCGCGTTCGTATGTTTTATCCCTTTTGATATTGTTACACATCTACTTTGTTTGTCACTGACTTTACCCACTCCGTGACAGGTATTCCTAGGTGCGTTAGCCGGGATGGCGGTGGGACTGCGTCGTGAGGATCGTAGTCGGACTCTTGGTTATCGTATTTATGACTCATTTCCCTTTATACTATTTCTAGTTGCTTGTGGATCACCTTATATGTGGATATGTTTTAGTTAGCTCTGTGGATGAGGTGTAGTTTTCTGTGATGATCCTTTCAGTAGTGTTTACATGGCGGCATATTTTATGATAAGATAAAGGTTGCGAAAATGTTTTCTCAAAAAGGAAGTGCCGTGTGGGCACGGGTTTTACAACTCTGGTTTTATCTTTTCCAAACTTTGACGCCGCTTAAATGACGTGCATTAATTAAACGATTAAACTCTGAATATGATGTATGTCTACTGCATGGTTGTTGGTTGGTGTGTGATGTATGATGTTTATGAATGATTTATATGTTGTAGTGAGACGCCGTACATATACGAAGGAGACTCTGTCCGTGGACGGAGTGAATTCGTGTATGTGGCGGTCTGGCACGCACCGGGGTGAAGTATATGCCACCTTATTAAAAGAAAAAAAAATATAGACACGTTTTTCTGCTTCAAAAGACTCAAAAACCCCCGGGGGCGTGACAGAAGTCAGTGACCAGAAATAAAACACGAAGGCAATAGGGCTGAAAATAAGGCAAACCGCAGTAAAAACCAGAGCCACCGCCCTCCTCATCGTGCAACTGACAGCAAAAACCCTCCCCCCGTACAATCCAACCCGGGCACCTGCCCCGGCAAACCACACCGAGCACCCACCTCGGCAACCCCTCAAATACCGCCAACGATAATCAGACCCTGTACCACCAAAATCGGGCACTTTCCCGACCACCGCACCGAGCCCCTACCCGGTGTCCCCGCCGAGCACCTGCCTTGGCCGCCGAGCACCTGCCTAGGCATCACCGCTCATACCCCCCACCTATGAGGGCCCCCATTCCTAACGCCACCGTCGCGTGGGGTACACGGGTCAACGTACCACTTTTCCGGAAAAGCACACCCTCGCGGTGGCCAAACCGCTGGTGTGCGTGTAGCAATCTCGAGCCTCAACCGAGCACCAACCTCGGCAAACTAGACCGAGCACCTGCCTCGGCAATCAAATATCCACACAATAGCTTTAACAGGATTAGCAGATGTAAACATGCATCTACTAAGGTCTTTCACCTTTTCCCATAACTCCGGAAACTAAGACGATGGAAAAGTCCCCACAACGACCCACAGTCGCCGTAACTATAAATAAAACACGAACCTTTACCGGAGTTAACAATATTCCACATGTCGAACTTTACTCTTACCAATTATCCTCATTTCCGACTCCTGGACTGTCGAACGAGGAACCCACCTTCCGAACTCTGAAAGGTCACATCGATCACCGTCCCCAACGCTAGTATGCCCCGAACACACCCTACTGTTGTTCAGGGAGGTGAACTGCCCGCCCTGTCTTCCACCGCAACAGCCGTAAATCCGGAGGTCCACATCGCCCACCAAAACCCTTAACAAAATAAACATAGCAACAACGAAACTGCACATAAAGAGGTTCAAAGGGATACCCACCTCAAACACGAAGAAGGAGACGATGCGGAAACTCCAGCTAACACACTCCCACCCTATGCCCGAAAAAGCTACAAGAGGAAAACATTGTTAGGGACATCGTCGCGGTCAAAAACACTCAAAAACGGGACGAAACGGGCCGAAAACGGAGCTTCCGGACACGTTGGCTGCAGTCTGGTGTACGGGTCCAGGCGTGGACCGGGTCAGGGCACAGGGCAAGAGGCGGCAGCGGCGCAGACCGGGAGCACAGCACGGTGAGCCGCTGGTGCATGGCCGGCGTCGCGGACCGGGTTCACAGCTACATTGACGGCGGTCGCAGACGGGCGCACGCCTCGGCAGGTGAGCCGTTGCGGCTTGGGCCGGGCCGCGCACGGGAGAAAAAGCGCGGACCGGGTCCACCCGCGCGGCTGCGGTGGCGAGCGCCGGGTGCATGCCTGGTGCGTGCACCGCGCGGTCTGGGCTGGGCCGGCGCACGCGCCCGTGCGCCGGGTTCGCGCCTCCGGGCTGCGATGCGTGCGCCGGGTGCACGCCGGTCCGGTGGACCGCGTGGCTGAATCCGGCCTGAATGCACAGTGAACCCTAAACGTGCACCTTTCGTTTCCGGTTGCGACCACGCGACCCCGGTGGCTGCGGCGACGACCTCGTGACCAAGATAACGGCGGCGGCGGCCTCCCGTTTGACAACGGCGGCGGCGGGCCTCCCGTTCAACACCAAACCCGCGTCGCCCGCGACATCCAAACCACCACCACCACAACCCGAAATGCTAACCATAGAAAAAAAAAGCAACGACGCTAACCTTGGATTCCCTGGAGGAGGAGGAAGAGGGAGGGTCGCCCGTTCCTCGCTCGATCAAACTCGCAGAAAGAAGTCGTTTCTCCTTTCCTCTCCCCGTCTCTCCGTCTCGGTTCTCCACACCGTTCTTGAAAAGAGGGAAAATATGATTTGGGGTTTTCCCCGCACACACCCTCACCCGGACTTATACGCTAACTCGAACGTAATAACGATAATAAAAAATAATAATAAAAAATAATAAATTTCCAGATGCCAACCCTAATCAGAAATTAGAACGGAGGGTCCAGATTATCTCGGAAAGCGTGCCGATCGCCAGCACGGATTCCGATGCGGCCGAGCTGATATAGAACTTCAAAAATTAAAGTCGGAATTCGAATCCGATCGCGCCACCGTTCACCGTTTTGCGAGCTCTAGCACCTAAAAATACCCGCAAGCCCCGACGATCGGCCCGAAAATTTTCGAATTTCAACCCCACCCTTAACAACTGAAAATATTCAATTAGGACCCAAAAAGGAAAACCGAAAGGTCGAGGTAAAACAAAACAAATAAAATAACCCAAAGACATAAAAGGTAACAGAAACTGAACATTAAGAGATCCCGTCCGATCGCCTTGAAAAGCGTGCCGGCCACCTAGCACGGATTCCGATGCACCACTCAAGGGCAAACGCTTTGACCCCCATCCCGGGAGATCCGTAAATCGGAAACTGAATCCGTTCGCTTTGCCGTCCTCCATTTTTCGAGCTCAAACGCAGAAAAAATACCCGTGGTCCAGGCCGGTCCATCGCAGAAAACGCGGAGGAAAGCTTCCCTAATAATTCCGTCACAAAAAAGAGGTATTCGAAAACCTTGGAACGCCAGGACTCTACACACAGGTGTGCAACAAATGAGGTCCTCCGCAGAATATACATCTGTCTCTATCGTGAAGCCATGGCTGTCCCGGCTGCTGCTGTCTTTGTGTCTGATGCTGAGACTCCTGCCGCTGCTGCGATGGCCACTGGGATCCACTAGGCTCTCGCTGCTCCGCACAACCACGGCTAGATTACTGAGGCCGCGGCGGTCTCCACGAACTAGTCTGTCCCCCATCCTCGGGTACTGGTCGTTTCCTCACGGAACTCTGTGCGACCATCCCGCCTCGCCTTGCCACCACTGCGTCGCCTCTCTCCACCCATGAGGCATGCTCGACGGCCTCCTGAAGAGTCTGGAGTCGCTGTGGATGCACTAGGATATAAATCTCGCTGCGGAGGCCTGCCTCGAATAACTCAACCTGATGTGGCCCATCACGGGCGACATAGGGCACGCAGTTAAACAACTGCATGAACTCCTGATGGTAATGCTGAACCGATCGATCGCCCTGCTGAAGGTTCTTCAAATCATCCTCCAGTTTCCTCTTCACGCTGGTCAAAAAATAGGTATCCACTATCATCCGCCGAAACTCGGACCAGGGTAACTGTCGAGAAATCTAAAACTCCCGTGGCTCCACCCGACGCCACCAAAGGTCTGCATCTCCATCTAGGCAATGTACCGCCATATGAACTCTGTACCTCGGGTCGACGAAGAAATCCCTGAAAATCTTCTCCATCGCTGATAACCATGTCCCAACCTCCCACGGCTGCATATCCCGCCCCGAGAATCTAGGCGGTCCGTGCTGACAAAACTTAACAAGTTTGTCAGCGATATCCTGCTCCTCGGCCGGGGTCAAAGGCTGGGCCACTCCCCGAGCCCCGCTACTCAATGATGGCGCCGTCGGCACAAGTGGTACCACAGGTGGCGCCGAGGTCTCCAAAACTGTCGGAGGCGGCGCCTCTCTCTGCGCCAGTAGCTGCTCAATCCGCTGCTCCTGCCGGCGGTTGCTCTCCGCCAATTGGGCCACCAAGGCCCTCAACTCAGTAATCTCAGAAGGTCCAGCCTGTCCTGGCTCAACAGGAGGTGTAGGGGCACCCCAGGTAGGAATCCGACGTCGGGGAGGCATCTGCCACAAGAAACCACAAGTCAGACACACAACAACACACGACCCAATCTAGCGAAAGTCAAGGACATCCCCCTATTTCTGTAACTTTATGTTGTCTGCAGCCAACATAACTGTCCCACAGAAATAGGATATGTCGATCCCTCTTCACTCACTGGAAGAGTCAAAACCAAATCACCGACTTTCGCAAAATGTCACGTCCCTCACGCCCTATCATCCTAGGGTTAGCCAAAAGCCTAGGGTTTCCTAAGTCCCAACTAACCTATCCCTAAGCTCTGATACCAACTAATCTGTCACGCCCCGAGTGTAAACCAGAACTCGGGCTCGTCTACAGATCCGCCGTGCACACGGAATTTTCCGCATACACGAAGCGCCGGTAACCTGCTCAGATCAATCAGATACAGTAATAGAGCAATAAAAACAGAGCTGAACTGCAAATACTACATCTCAGACTGAACTGAGAGTAAAAATACAAAATATCTGTAAAATAAAGTACAAGTCTCTCTCCCAGCTCACCACAAATATACAACCAGCTGGCTAAAGCCAGACCCCAAAAGCAAAAGTACAACCGTCTGAGATAGGACACATAGAGGTACAGTCTAGCTAACTCACTGTCAGGTCCACTGTCTAGCTACTCAGCCGTCCTCTCTCCTCGACCCGCCGCTGTATGTCCAGCAGCACCCGCAGAAGGCTCTGCAAAACAAAGGAGAAGAAAAGAAAAAGAAGAATGGGGGTGAGAACTACTAGTAAACCAGTAGCCTCCCCTAGTGGGTAAAACCTCAAACTCTGACACACCCACTAGGTCTACCAGAGGCAAAAAGGAAAGAAGTGTGGTGAGCAATAATGACTGCTGAAGAAAGGAAACTACCACTACTATGCCTCTAAAATGCAGTCCTAGACTGGAATAACCGTATGCAACAGTAACCAACCGTCCCAGATGGACCCAATCTGTACCGCCCTCATCATCGGGCAAGTAAGCCGCGCCGATGTGATAGCAAAACTCCTGCTGCCGCCCTCATCATCGGGCAAATAAGCCGCGCCGATGTGATAGCAAAACTGTCCATAACTGTCTGACCCCGGCCTCCGGAGGGGAACTCGAGGGGAGCGACCCACACGAGGAAAGCATCACCGGGCAATAACCGCGCCGGTGTGATAAGTATCAAAAGCAGGACTGGATCACAACTATAAAGCCCCAGTGGAACACACCCCTCCACTAAAAGAACACTGACCCCCAATCTAATGCATAATGAACATCCGGTCAATCGCCCAAAATCCGCGATCGCCGCAATACCCCAAAATCCACAACCAGGTCTCACAACCGACCTTCGGTCAACCGCCCAATATCCACGGTCACCGGAATAACCCCAATCACAATCATGTCCCACATCCGACATCTGGTCAACCGCCTACTATCCGCGGTAGCCGCTATAATCCCCCAATCCAAAATCGGGTATCCGGTCAAATAATAACTCTGTCAATCCGATCAACCGCCCAAAATCCGCGGTTGCCACAAAGCCCTCTAGTCCATAATCATGTCCTATCACCAATGTCCTATAACCGACCATCCGGTCAACCGCCCAATATCCGCGGTCGCCGCCAAAACCCATAATCCACAATCTAGGCCCCGGCTACACTATCCCAAACCCCTGCTCAAACCCGAGCAACAATAACCACCTGACTAAAGAATAAGGAGAACAGAAGCAAACAAGGTTTCTCCTAAGTCAAGTTCCAGCATGAAAGTGTAGCGATAAAAGATGGCCTATCTAGATGTCCATACAAGCATGCAAGTGTTCTCAAGGAAATATAATTTAAGTCATTGATCATTAACGGTATCCACCTATGCATGTCATCAAAATCCTCAGTAGTACCACTAACAGGATAAATCATATAGTCCCAATTAAATATTCAATTCCACATGCAAGGTTAAACGCTATCATAGCAACCCTATCCCCACACAAGCATGCATAAATCCAACCCCGATCATGATTAATCAAGATGTCCAATAAAGGGATCACTCTAATATTCCTAGTGGGTAAGTAAGAATAGAGGGATATAGCAACCACCCACCTCGATCGCTAATTCCAAGTCCAAATAGTGCTCTCGCCCAAACAGCTAAACCGCCGCGATCACTGTACAAAATATTCCCAACATACACACAAATAATCACACAAGTACCCAATACATGCTATCCCAGATTTCAGTCCCAAAGATGCTCTGTTTTTACCTACGAGATGGAGACCAAAAATTCCTGAAAAATCGCCACTGCGATCCTCGCGTCGAGCCGATCAAAACGAGTACTCACACGCCCAAATCCGATACCTGTAGGCCGAGTTACAAAATCAACAAGCATCCCGAAATTCCCAACAACAAAATCTGTACAACTCCTCCCATAAAAAGTGGGATTTTCACCTTCGGGCCTAACTCCAAAAATTCCACAAAATTCACGGTGATGTTCCTTGCGTTGCGTAGATGCAAAACGACTGCAGGCACGCCTCCATCCGATGCCTGAGCGCAAAGTTATCGCCGAAATATCGATGTGCTGTCCAAAACTCCGCCCCAGAAAATAAGGTCACAAAATGATCCGTAAAACCAATGAAAAGCTCAGAATAGGAAGAACCAGTAACACGGGAAACGTAGCCCCACCTGTCGTGAAGACGATGGCGCAAGAATTGCTGAAAAATACTGCCAGAGTAGCTCGGGAGAGTCCACGCACAGAAATGCGACGAAGGAGACCACAAATGAACGAGCGTCGCGCCGCGTCGTAAAAATGAAAACCTCGGGATGCGTGTTGCAGAAAAATCCGGGAATCCTCAGATGAAACCAACTCTGGGAGAGGAGAAATTCTCGTGAAGGTTGCACAGTGAGAAGATGAACAAGGAAAGAGCTTTTCGGGCTTGAACAGGGCCTATTTATAGACCCAAACAAACAAATCCAATAATTACCTACATGTCCCTGGATTCGGGCGCCACACGGGATTCGGGCGCCCGAATCCGCTGCTCGGCTCCAAACACAGAACGCCCGAAACTGCCACACAGTGCCACGTAGCCCCAAAACAGCAAACAGCCAGATTGGCCACCCGCCGCACGCCATGTGGCCCACTCGGCTGCCGACGCGTGGCGAGCACCCGGTCAGCGCGCGCCAGCCGCGCCATGTGCGCGCCTGCGCACGCAATCTGCCACTCTGCCGGGCACGCAGCCCGAGGCGCCCTAGTGCGCCTCCGTGGACCGAGCCTTCGTGAGCCCGCCAACCAGAATCCGCCACGTGTCCAGCCGGTCCATGCACCAAGCCTGCCTGCTCCGTGGTCCCAGTCCACTGCACCGACCAACTAAATCACGCCACGTGTCCTAACCTCTGGTGCACGCCGGCCCGTGGACCGCGCGCCTGCCCGCGCGCCTGCCTGCGCCCGCGCGTTGCCCGCGCTGCTGCGCCGCCGTGCTCCGCCGCTGCCCGCCGCTGCCGCCGCTGCCCGCCGGTCGCCGGAACAGTACCCAAGCCTCGAAATCCGTGTTTTCGCATCCGTGCTCCAAAAAATACCAATAAATAGTCCATTTTTACCGTTTTCGCACGCTGAATCCAAATTCGCCATCCGTTTTTCCAACTTCCACTTCTAAAAATTGCCGAAGGCATTTGAAAAGGTGTTTTTAATCCAAATTACACGCTGAGTCTAATTTTGATATCCGTTTTGCGCGAAACAACTTCTAAACATTCTACGGGGTCCTCCGATCACTCACGTGATCCATTTTAAGCCCGAAGTCCAACACTTGTGTCCAATTGTGCACAAACACCTCCAATACACAGTACAGGCCCCCAGAAGCTGCCAAACACACTGTAGAAGCTCTGCTGATCCAGCAGTAATCCTCTTGCGAAAATTCGGATCCTCACAACCCGAGACCACTGTTTACCCAAACGGTTCCCGACACCAGTACAAGACTAGCCACAGCTACTCGACTCCACTCGACCCCCAAGCATGAGTGCAACATGCATCCTACACTAAAAGAAATCCCGACCACTCGGCCTACTACCCCGGCGAGGAAAACACTAAGTTCAGGAATATAATGTAAAGTGAAGATGCCTAAAGCATAAAAGAACCTAGCCCAATTGAGAGTTCTCTACTAGTCTGGTTAAATACATGCAACATATGACGGAGTGCTAGTCAAGGTTCCAATATTTCATTATCACAAGAAATAACCAATTTACTAATTTTATTATACATGCATGAATCTCGGTCCAGAAAAAGGAGTACTCTACTTATCATGCATGCATACTACAACATAGAATTAGTACGCTGCCCGCTAGTTTTGGAGGAAAATCCAACCCACCTGAAACGCGGCAATCCGGGGTCTGATCGATCGAGCCGAAACTTGGCGTGCACGTTCCTTAGCCTCTCAAGATTCCAACGTAATAAAAAATCATTCAAAAACTCCTCCCGGATCGGCGGCGGCAAACAAAAAACTGAAGTGCTGTCCAACAAGTTCGGCAAAATCAGCGAGCTCTTCGCTCGAGTGTAGAAGCAAATCCGAGCATAATTTTTGTCCGGGACCAAAAGGAAAAAATGCTCACCTCGATCATGATGAAGAGTTCCAACCTGTACTTTCCCGCGAAACACCGAAATCGCTGCGAAAACTGAATCACAAGCCGAACGCCGCAAAAGTCACACTCTCAAAAATCTACATTTACTATTTTGCGCAACAATCCCAAAAACTGAAAATATTCACCTTTATAGCGACCTCAAAAAAATCAAGTAAAAATACGGCTGCGTTTCTTGCGAAGTGTAGATGCAAATCGAGTCCTCAAAGACTGAAATTTGATAACCACACTGAGATAAAAATTCGACAAGCACTGCTATCCAGAAAAATCCATAGCATGGAAGGGGTTCAAAAATGCTCCGAAAACACCAGTAAAAAATCAAAATGGAGGGAAATGGTAAACGCGAAAAACAAAAGCCTACCTCCCGTGGAAACTCTATCACAAAAATCATCTAAAAATTCCTCCGAGTCAGCTCAGGGGAGCCCACGGATGGAACTGCGACGAAAGAAGCCACCAAAAGAGGAATATTGAAGCGCGCCGAGTTGCTGAAATCGTCGATATCACTGTCATGCTCCGGGGTTGAAACTGCGACCCGGGCTCGCCAACAGATCCGTCATTGATACAGGAAGCCCCGCATAGACGAAGCGTCCAACCTGCAAAAGATAGTAGTACAGCTACACAGATATCAGAGCGGAAAATAACAGCTGTAAATATAAAAGCAAACTACTGTAAAACTGAAATAAATACAAGGTCCATCTCCCAAATACAAGAATAATATAAGGTCAGATCCACAGGAAAGATACAAATAAAAATCCACCTATACAACTTCTATGAATCCAAAAAGGGAGATAACTAAAAACTAGAAATATAACAGTATACAGTGAATCCCATAGTCCGGGATGGTACATCTACCTCACTCAAAATGAACTACGCTGTTAGGGATCTATCTCGCGACTCCCTATCCTCGGTCCGTCAAGCCAGCTAGAGCAGGAACGGAAGAAGAAGCCTCGGCAACCTATCACCGACAGAGGGTGTGAGAACTACATCCTACAGTAGTTCTCAGTAGGTACCATCTCCAAGACCCACAGTCTGCCTACTAAGTCTACTAGAGGCATAAGATAATAGAAAAAGACTGTGATAAAGAAAAACTAAGCTGAAAAAGTATCTACAGCTATCATGCCTCTATCTACTATGCTCAATAGGGAAAACACAGATGATGGTATGCATCCACTAGCTCATATCAACCCAATCTCAATGACTGCCAAATCTTGTCCAGTCAGGCCTACGTGTAGTGGTCCAGGTCCCCATGCAGTTTTTCCGTGAATCCACAGTGTGAAACACCTATTGTTGGTGTGTCGGGCCCATAATACATCAAAGGGATGTTTTGGATGGACCCAGTGAGGTTTCTGGATCATGTTTGGGCTTTCACTATTTTTGTCAAACTTCATAAAAGGATTTAGCCCAAACGGAGGGTGGATTTGGATTCAGCGTGGAAAAATGCTTGAAAACTGCTATTTACTCGTATTTTTCTGAGTCCGGATGCCCAAAAAGGGACTCCCGAAAGTTTTCAGTAGATTTCGGTGCATGGGGGGGACCGTTGACCGCCGGAATGCCATGTGGCGGCCTGTCATTGGCCGGTTTTTAGCGCTCGGTCCACAGAACGGCACGGCTTGGTGCATGGACCCGGCGCGGGACACGTGGTGCATCCGGATTGGTCGGCGCTTGCTGCGCGGTCCACGGAACCCCGCGCGGGTGCATGGACCCGACGCGGGGGACACGTGGCATGGTGTCATTGGCGGGCTCTTGGAGCGCGGTGCACGAAGGCATGGGGGGCCGCCTCGGGGTGCGTGCGTGGCAGGGCGGTCAAGCGGCGCCTGCCCGCATGTGTGAACAGTCACGCGGGGGACGCGTGGCGCCCCACTATTAGCGGGCTCCACCTACCTCCGCTGACCGCCAGCGAGACACGCGGCCGTCATCCGCTGGGCTTGCACACGCTGTCCCGTGTTCGGGACACGTGTCAAGCCCAAGGGATTTTGGGCGCTCATCGTGGGCCGTCCGTCAGCGGTTTCGGGTGCCCGAAAGTGGGCCGAGCGCTCGAAACCGGGGACACAGATGGAATTATGGGATTTCTTCGGCTGGGCTTATAAATAGGGCCCGAATAGCTCCGTTTCCTCTCTTTTTCGACCGGATTTTCACAGGGAGTTCTGTAGTGTTCTTGATTTCCAATGCAACCTTTCCGATGAATCCACTATGTAGAACACCTAGTGTTGGTGTGTCTGGCCCATGTTGCATCAAAGGGGTGCCACAAGTGGACCTGTGTGATATTTTCAGCTGATTTGGCCTTCGGCTGTGTTTGCTGAAGTTTTAGAAAAGGTTTTGGGCCAAACAGAGGTTGGATTTGGATTCAGCGCGGAAAAACGCTTGAAAACGGCTATTTGCTTGTTAAATTTGGAGTCCGGATGACCAAAAACGGGCTTCCGGAAGTTTTGGGGGATCTTCGGTGCATGGGAGGTGACCGTGGACCGGCCGGAGCCACGTGGCGGCCTGGCATTGGCCGGCTCACGCAGCTCGGTCCACTGGAGAAGCGCAGCTGGTGCATGAACCGCGCGGGTGGGCCACGTGGCGCGTCCGGAATGGCGGGTGCGCGCGGCGCGGTCCAGGGAAGAAGCGCGGCTTCGGTGGACCGAGCGCACGACACGTGTCATCCGGGCATTTGTTGGCTCACCAAAGCGCGGTCCACGGGAGCTCGGTGCGGTGCCTCGGGGCGCGTGCCAGCAGAGGCCAGTGCAGCGCTGTCGGCCGCACATGGCCCGCACTCGAGTGCGGGCCACGTGTCGACCCGTCGCTGGCAGGCCGCATGCACGGCCTTGACCGGATGCGGCCACGCGGCAGGCCCCTAGCCTCCCCGCACAGCGAACAGCCTCCCCGCACTGCTGTTCGCTGTGCGGGGGACACATGGCGGGAGTGGGCACTTTCGGGCGCGTCGGACCAGCTTGGTGCGACCGCTTTTGCGGATTCGGGCGCCCGAATCTTGGCGCCCGAATCCGGCCCAAGGGGGTGTTGCGTGCTGGGCTATAAATAGTGGACTTGGGGGACCCTTAGCTCTTTTTCTGAGCAGATTTTCACAGTGAGTTCTTTAGGAGTTTTCTTCCTCCACCTGAGATACATTTCACAGAGCCTCCCTGGGATTTTTAGGGGCACGTTTTCCGAGGTTTGCTATTTTACGGCGCGGTGCGACACTTGTTCACCGGCAACCCGTTTCGCCCCTTTTCAGTGTACGGACTCCCCCGGCTCACCCCGACCTCTGTTTCAGGCGATTCTTGTGCCGTTGGACTCTCGACAGGTAGGGCTCGGATTTTGGTGTTTGAGTTTCCTCTATTTTCGTGTGGATTTTAGAGTTTCCCGAGCTTCTTTGTGACCTATTTTTCTTCGCGGAGTTTTGGACAGTGCTCGATTGTTTTGGCTGTATCTTTGCGCACAGGCGTCGGATCGAAGTGTTTCATGAGGCGTTTTTCATCTACATTTCGCAAGGAATCTCCTAGATTTTTCTCAGATTTTTCTGGATTTTCCCCGAAGGTGAAAATATCCTTTTTTTGTAGTTCTTTGGTACAGAATTTCTGCACAGTTTTTGTTGGGGTGTTTCTCTTGCCGAATTTGTATCTCAGCGTAGGAAGCTCGGTTTTGAACATGCAGGTACTCGTTTCGACCGGTTCGTCACGAGGATCGTGACAGTATTTTTCTTGGAATTTTTCGAGCATTTTTCGTAGGTGAAAATATGGAAACTCTGAACTGTTAAGTTGTGGACAGATTTTCGTGAACATTGAGGGATTTAATTGTGTATGTTCTATTGGGGAATTTTTTGCAGTGTTGCGGTGAGCATTTGGACCGAGCGTTGACTTCATTTTGGGATAGGGATTTAGCGCTCGAGGTGGGTACCGTTGTTAACCTCTTACTTGTGATAACCCACTAGGCATATTGGAGCTAGTCCTGTGTTATAATTAATGCTAGTGTACTAGTGGATTGGATATAGCATGCATAATTGGACTTATGGGTAGCTCTTACATCTTTAGAGAACTAAATATGAATTGAATGTTAATTCTTGAAAAGGATATTTTGTCTAAACTCGCTGGGAATATTTTGCTAAACTATTTCATGTGATGTGTACCTTGGGACATCTTATGCATGTATATAGATACTGGCTTGTGGCAACTTGTTACAATTGTATTCATGATATAGTATACTCTAAATTTTGTAAGAACTGGAATACCTGAAATCATATTGTTAAGTAAAGGACTTTTGCATGCTTGAATGGTCACCTAGTTAGGCCACCTTTTTCTGCTGCACTATCATGCTGGAATTGACTTAAGAGAAACCATGATTTTATTTTCTCCAGTTACCTAGACATAGGGGATATTATGCTCAGGTCAGAGCAGGGGCTGGGATAGTGTAGTTAGTCATTGGGGATTTGGGACAGGCAGGCTTGAGGGCAGGGTATTTGCGGCAACCGCGGATTTTGGGCGGTTGACCGGATAGTTGTTATTGCATCAGATCGGGGAGAGGATTTGGGCTTCTTGTAGTGGATGGTTCTTTTCCATTTGATCAGTGTCATGATCCAGTCCTGCGGGCTTATTCTCCTTGGATACTTATTACTCAGGCATTTTACTTGTGTGGGTCGCTCCCCTCGAGTGCCACTCCGGAGTGCGCGATATGCAGACTTTGAGTCCTTGAGACTCCTATCCCCTATCGGTGTTATGCATAGGCTGGCATACCCGATTTGGCAGGCATCGCAGGCAGTACCAGTGTTTACTGGAGTATAGATTGGATTTAGTCAGGCAGGCTTTATTTTCTGATGCATACTTTTAGCTATCTCTTTAGCTGGGCATTTTAGAGGCATAGTCTTAACACCTTTGTTTTATTCTCGCCTCTGGTAGTCCTAGTGGGCGTGTCAGAGTTTGAGGTCTACCCACTAGGGGAGGCTACTGTCTTTATAGTAGTTCTCACCCCCACTGTTTTTTCCTTTTCTTTTCCCCTTTGTTTTGCAGAGTCCTCTGCAGGAGCTGCGGGACCCTCTTCCCAGGACCGAGGTAAGAGGATCGTTGACTAGTTAGCTGCTTCCCTGGTCCAGAGTTCAGTAGTATTGATGTATCCCCTGTACACTCAGACGGTTGTATTTTCCTTTTATTTTGGGTCTGGCTTTGGCCAGCTGGATGTATTCATTTTGTGAGCTGGGAGAGACACATGTATATTTATGAGAGCTATGTTGTATTTTCTTTTCCAGTTTTTATCTGAGATGTACTAGTTTTAGTTTAGCTCTGTTTTTATGCTCCTTTATCATATCTTTATATCTGAACAGGTTACCAGCGCTTCGTGTACACGGGAAATTCCGTGTGCACGGCGGATCTGTGGATGAGCCCGGGTTCTGGTTTACACCCGGGACGTGACAAGTTCTACAGTGAACTTCTTCACCTACTTGTGTAGCATCCATTGGAGAGTTTCTGGGATTTTAGGAAGCTTCTGCATCGAGTTCTACAGCGTATCGGTGCGTCGCGACGTTTCTTCTCTGGTGACCCTTTCCGTCGCGTTTCGGTGCGCGGACTCCCCCAGGCTACTCCAATAATATTTTTCGACGATTCTTGCGCCGTTGTCTTCACGACAGGTAGGGCTATGACTTTTATATTTTTAGCGCCCCCTCATTTTCAGTTTTTCTTGGGTGGTTTTGGCCATCTTGTGACCCCATTTTTCTGCGGTGGAGTTTTGGACAGCAGCGAGGTTTTCTACGATTTCTTCGTGCTCGAGCGTCGGATTGAGGCGTGCAAGTACTCGTTTCGCATCTACACATCGCAAGAATCATCATCGTGATTTTTTTGGGTTTTTTTGAGGTTTTTTCGAAGGTAAAAATCCCACTTTTTCTGGGCGGATTTTTGGACAGGATTTGTTCTTGGGAATTTCGTGCTTACCGCGTTGTTTATTTTGTAACTCGGCCTATAGGTGTTGGAACGGAACTTGTAAGTACTCGATTTCTATCTACTTGTCGCGACGATCACAGCGGTGATTTTTTTGGAATTTTTGGAGTTCATCTCGCAGGTGAAAATGGAGCTTTTTCTGGACTAGTTTGTGGACAGCGGTTATGTGTTTTTTTGTGTGTTTAATCGGGCACCGTTTTTGGCATTTTTGCAGTTATCGCGGCGAGCATTGTACTTCTCGAGCGAGGATGTGTTTGGACTTGGATTTAGCACTCGAGGTGGGTGATCGTTGTGAACCTCTTATTTTTGACTACCCACTAGGCATATTGAAGAAACCCTTGTGTTAAAAGGCTAATTGCACCCTATGGATAAAATTGGCATGCTTGTATGAGTTCAAGGTCATTATGTTAGTACTTGCCTTCATGTGAAATTGGTTATTAGAAATTATAATATCATGCTAAAAGGGAATGCCAATTAGTACCATGTGAGTAATATGCATGTTGTATAGGTTGACACATGTCATATTAGTACGTAGTGTTCTTATGCGATCATTATTATCCTAAAATAGCATGATCTAATAAATGTAAGAACATTGATACCTGTATTTTTTTTATCATCATGAAGACATTTGCATGCTTGTATGGATATCTAGATAGGCCATTTTTTTCTGCTATACTATCATGCTAGGAATTGACTTAGGAGAAACCATGTTTTTTACTTTTCTCCTTTTCATTTTAGACTCTGGGTATTTGTAGCTCGAGTGCGAGCAGGGGGTTTGGGATAGTGTAGTCAGATTCTTGGGATTTGGGACAGGCTGGGCTTGATGGCAGGGTATTGCGACGACCGCCGACTTTGGGCGGTTGACCGGGTGGTTACTATTGCATTAGATTGGGGGGATCGGGCTTTCTTTAGTGGATGGTTTTTCCCATTTCGATCAGAGTCGTGATCCAGTCCTGCTATATTATGTTACTTGTGACTTACTACTTTACTCGTGTGGGTCGCTCCCCTCGAGTGCCACTCCGGAGTGTGCGACAGGCAGGCTTTCAGTCCTTGAGACTCTTTCTTCCCATCAGTGCTATGCGTAGGCCAGCATACCCGATATGGCAGGCACAGCAGGCAGTACCAGTTTTACTGGTCCATTGATTGAGTTTATTCAGGCAGGCACATTCACTGATGCATTCATATAGTTACTCTTTTTGGCACTGCATTTAGAGGCATAGTAGTGGTAGCTTATTCTATCGGCACTTTATTTATAGCCTACCACCTTTCTTTCCCATTTCTTTTGCCTCTGGTAGACCTAGTGGGCACGTCAGAGTTTGAGACTTAACCCACTAGGGGGAGGCTACTGTTTTATAGTAGTTCTCACCCGCATTGTCCTTTTTCCTTTTTCTCCCTTTGTTTTGCAGAGTCCTCTGCGGGAGTTGCTGGGCCATCTTCGGCAGACTGAGGTAAGAGGATTGCGGACTAGATAGATCGTCTACCATGTCTGCGAGCTTAGCAGTGTTTTGGTTGTACCCCTTTTTATTCTCAGACAGTTGTATCTTTATTTTGGGTATGGCTTTAGCCAGCTGTTTCTATTTTTTTTGGTGAGCTGGAAGAGACACTTGTTATTATTGAGGGTTATATTTTACTTTTATTTTTCAGCTTCAGTCTGAGATGTATTAGTTTTAGTTCAGCTGTGTTTTTATATTTTTTTATTATATTTCTTATATCTGAGCAGGTTACCAGCGCTTTGTGTACACGAAAAGTTTCGTGTGCACGGCGGATCTGTGGACAGGCCCGGGTTCTGGTTTACACCCGGGACGTGACACTGTGCCCTCTAGTGTATCAACTAGGGTACCTCGTGTATCAACGTAGGGCGTCCAATCGAACTATCAAGTACCACGCGCAGCAGCCTCATCAGGCGCATCATAATCGCATCCGGAGCGGCAACTCGAGGGGAGCGACCCCACCGAGGAACAAGCGTGTCACATCTGGCATAATAAGCGGCATCTGCAGGCTATAATCCTCGATCAAACAGATCGATAATGTCCAACTCACAATGCTAATGTAGAGCCCCGAAACCCCATGTAGCTTTTTCCCGTGAATCCACGATGTGAAACACCTGGTATTGGTATGTTGGGCCAGTAATGCATCAAATGGTTGTGTTGGATGGACTCAGTGAGGTTCCTGGATCAAGCCTGTCCTTCAGCTGCTTTTGCCAAATTTTAAAAGAAGTTTTAGGCTGATCGGAGATCAGATTTGGATTCAGCGTGGAAAAATACTTGAAAACGGCTATTTGCTTGTATTTTTCTAAGTCCGGATGCCCAAAAAAGAGGCTCCCAAAAGTTTTCAGTGGATTCGGGTACATGGGGGAGGCCGTAGACCGGCCAGGTGCCACGTGGCGACCTATTATTGGTTGGTTCACGTTGCGCGGTCCACGGAGCGACGCCGGGAGGCGTATGGACCGGGCGCGGGGACACGTGGCGCCCTAGGAGTGGCCGGCGCGCGTTGCGCGGTCCACAGATGTCACGCCCCGTAACCCGGGCTCGTCTACAGATCCGCCGTGCACACGGAATTTTCCGCGTACATGAAGCGCTGGTAACCTGCTCAGATATAATCTAACAATAAAAGAGCATAATACAGAGCTGAAATAGAAGAACCACATAGTATCTCAGACTGGGACTACAAACACATCAGTAATAAGTACAATAATCTCCCAGCAACCAGAATAGTACAACCAGCTGGCTAACGCCAGACCCCAAAATGAAAGGAGAATATCACAGTCTGAGTGGAGGGTACAATATCTGTCTAATAGCTCTCAGCCTCACAGGAGACCTATCTATTCAGCGATCCCCTTGCCTCGATCAGCTGCCGATGGCCTAGCAGCTCCCGCAGAAGACTCTGCAAAATAAAGGAGAAGAAAGAAACAGAAAATAACAATGGGGGTGAGAACTACCAGATAAACCAATAGCCTCCCCTAGTGGGTAAAAACCTCAACTCTGACGCACCCACTAGGACTACTAGAGGCAAAAGGGGAAAAGGGGAAGTGGTAAGATAAGTAAGGTACTGAAACAGTAAAACTACCACTACTATGCCTCTACTGCGGTACTGGCTATCAAAACTGTATGCATGCATCAGTAAACAGAACTGTCCAAAATAACCCAATCCGTCATCTGATCCACGATCGGTACTGCCTGCTCCGCTCTCATCATCGGGCAAAAATCCGCGCCGACGTGATAGCAAAACTGTCAATAACTGTCTGGCCCCAGCCTCTAGAGTGGAACTCGAGGGGAGCGACCCACACGAGTAAAGCACCACCGGGCAATAACCGCGCCGGTATGATAAGTATCAAAAGCAGGACTGGATCATGACTATGATCAAAGTGGAAAAAGCCATCCACTAAAGCAAAGCCTGATCTAATGCCATAGTGTTCAATAAGTGGGAAACATCATCCACTAGAGGAAACCCAATCCCCAGCTAATGCAAACCAAACTCAACCCCAATCTGATGCAAGGATAAACATCTGGTCAACCGCCTACTGTCCGCGGTCACCGCAATACCCCACAAATTCACAATCTAGCACAACCTTGGCTACACTATCCCAAACCCCTGCTCATACTTGAGCAACAAACATCTGGATGCAAAGGACAACATGTTCAAATCCCAATATGATAGTGTAGCAATAAATAGTGGCCTTACCTGATGTCCGGGCATGCATGCAACTGTCTTTACTTTTAAAAGTTGTAAAATAGTGTCAAAGGTTTAAAACAATTGATTTACTGAATAAAAGTCATTTGCATGCGAGATCATAGCCTTTGTCTCAATCACAGTGTCCCAATATAAGTCATCATATCATTTGTGGGGTTATATTAATTTTAGGGGAGTTTGTCCCAGCGGTCCTTGTCATTTGTCATATTAATTTGTCCCAATGGTTCTCATTAATTGTCCTGTTAGTTGTCCTGTTAGTAGTCCTGTTAGTAGTCCCAATGGTTCTCATCAATAATCATGTTACTTTGTCCCAATGGTTCTCATTAATTGTCATATTTTAGGGGATTTCTAGTAATCCCAGTGAGCTTGTCAAAAATGAGGTAAGCAACAACCGCCCACCTCGAGCAGCTCAAACCACACCCCAGGTAGTCTCCTGGTGTCCACAGTTCTCAAATCCTGCAAAACAATGCTCCCGGTATAAATACAAATCTCAAAAAGTACATTATTTGCTGTTTTTCAAACAGCAAGGGAAAAGAGGAGTTTTTCACCTCTAAAATGAGCTCTTAAAATCCCAGAAAAATCACGGTTGCGTTCCTCGCGAAGAGTAGATCAAAATCGACTCTTTGAACGCCTCGATCTGATGCTCCTATGCCAAGATAAAAATCGGAGAAGTCGGTGCTGTCCAAAAATTACCACAGTAAAAAGGGGGGTCAAAGAGGACTCGAAAAACGTGCCAAAAGTGCGAAACGAAGCAAAATGATCAACACGGAAATCGAAGCCCTACCTCTTACGGTCGCGCTGTCGCAAAAACCGTCCAAAAATTCCACCTGGTTAGCCCGCAGTGAATTTTCGACGGAACTGCGATGGGAAATGGGCCTAAAAGGAAAATCGTCGCAGTGCGCCGCGTCGCAGATATCTTGCTATCTGTAACTCCTAAAATCCTGAGATTGTAGAGAGAGAGAGAGAGGAGAGAGAGAGGAAAAACTTTTGTATAGAACACTTTCTCTGATTCTCTCTCTTCGGCGCGCAAAACGAGGTGGGAATGAGAGGGGGTGGGGTTCCCTATTTATAATGGGCCAAAGGGAATATTCCCACACGGGATCGGATCCGAACAGGAAACACCGAAACGGGCCAACCGTATTGCGCCACGCGTTGCCCAAACAGGAAACAGCCGGTGCAAGGGCCACTGGGATTCTGCCACGTGTCCACGTGGTGCACGTGGTTGCTCCGCGCTCCGGGTTTTCCGGAAAATGTCGGCCCATAGGATGCTGCCACGTGTCAACCATCCAGAAGCTTCTAGAAACCGGCCAGCCAATGGGGAACTGCCACGTGGCAACTGGAACTTTCGGTGCACCCGGTGCACGAGCAGCCGTGGACCGCGCACCAGCGCCCCCTGCCCGAGCCTGCCCGCGCCTGCCCGCGCCTGCCCGCGCTGCCCGCGCCGCGCGCCTCCGCGCTCCGCCGCTGCCCCGCCGCTGCGCCGCTGCCCGCCGCCGTGCGCCGCCGCCCGCCGCCGCTCGCCGGCGGCCGCCGCCGGCCGGAACAGTAATTCCGGCCGGCGGTTACTGTTCCGGTGAACAGTACCAAGTGCCGAAAAAATAAAGCGAATATACCGTTTCGACCGTTTTCGCGCGCTGAGTCCAAATACGACATCCGTTTCGCCAAATTCTCATCCGAAATTTTGCCGAAAGCTCCCGGAAATTCCCGTTTGCTCCGATTTTCGCGCAGAGTCTATTAAAAATATCCAATTTCAATTCTACAAGCTCCGATGCACTGTACAAGCTCCCCGCAGTCACTGTTTAGTGTTGTACAGTTCCTGCGGGAGTCCGGATCATCACATCCTCCCCCACTAAAAAGAGTTTCGTCCTCGAAACGAGACTCAACCACAGTCCTTAGTCCAAAGTCTCAAATAGGTAGGGGTGGCGTCCCTCATCTCCGACTCAAGCTCCCATGTAGCCTCGCGCTCGTCATGATTGCTCCATTGGATCTTCACATAGGGAATGGCCCAACTGCGCAATTCTCACCTCTCGATCCAGAATTCGCAGTGGGCGCTCCTCGTACCTCAAAGGGTCCAATGTATCGGGGCTAAGTTTCCCACGAATGCCGAATCTCCTGATCCCTTTGGACGGCGAGACTTTCAGGAATACATGATCTCCAACCTGAAATTCCAAGTCTCGTCGCCGAACATCGACATAGTTCCTCTGCCGGCTTTGGGCGGTCTGAAGATACTTTCGACTCGCTCGGATCTTCT
The DNA here is from genome assembly GCA_029168755.2 of Tillandsia fasciculata. Lineage (NCBI taxonomy): Eukaryota > Viridiplantae > Streptophyta > Magnoliopsida > Poales > Bromeliaceae > Tillandsia > Tillandsia fasciculata. Next base: position 216,013 of record JAQOTM010000028.1, read on the forward strand.
CCTCTGCCTCTAACAATACGTCTGGTCCCAAGGTCCGCCTCTCGCCCCCGTCACTCCAATAAAAGGGGTGACCGACACTTGCGTCCATACAACGCTTCAAACGAAGCCATCTGAATGCTTGCTTGAAAACTGTTGTTGTACGCGAGCTCAGCCGAGGGTAAGTGTCGAATCCACCCTCCGCCGAGATCCAAGATGTATGCTCTTAGCATACCCTCCAAGATCTGCATCATCCGCTCTGACTGCCCATCAGTCTGCGGAGGAAAAGCCGTACTAAACCTGAGTTGAGTCCCCTAGGCTCAAATCTCAGGTCTCTAACGGATACAAAATAGAGGCGGGCACTTAGATAACCGCACCACCTCATTAAGTACAGCAGGACTAACCGCTCAAGTGACTAAGTAGTCTACACCAGCAAATGCATCCGCTCCTCCCAGGGCACCTGGTAGTCCAATCCTCATGTCCACGGGCACAAATGCTCGATCCGAGTACCTCTGTACTCCTGAGGTTCCTAAAAATCCCCCAAATGATCACTTTATCTAATTCCCGGTAATCCCTTACAATGCCGAAGTGAACCTACTTCCTACATCTCAAAAAGCACCGGCGCCCCGTAGGCCCCAAACTATGCTAGCCAAAAACAGTTCCGCACCCAAAGCGAAACATCCGCCTCGCTAGCGAAGTCAAAACTTCAGAGGCAAAGAAAGCCCTGCGGCAACCCCGGCACACAGACCTCTCCTGGCCTGGCTCCCCAAAAGATCGTCCTCGCAGCACAATCAACCGCCGCGAAAAGGGATACTGAGCCAGCCAGTTTATCTATGTACCATGATCAAGTCCCGCAGCTGAGTCATGACCATCAGGTCTACTGGCATAATCCAGGACTCATCTGCACCGGTCAGGACCAACGACACACCTCCATGCGCTAAAAGATCGGGAATACGTACCTCCCGTGCATAAGGTGACCGTCCTACCCCTAACCCATGCAATGAAGTAAATGTACTCCTAACGCATATCTAGCATGCTCAAGTGCAATACAATGCAAAATCTAATGCCAAAAAGCAAAATAATTAATAATACCTGCCACCACATGGTCGGCTGCTGCAAAGTCCTCCACCTGAGCGGCATAAACCCGACCGCTCTGAGCTGGTGGCGGGTGATCAGCAGGGTAAAAAGATGGGGATCCGCTCACTGGAGCATAAGGCCGTTGAGCTGACGACCGTTGCTGAGATACGAAGGGAGCCGAAACTGAAGAAGATGCTGCTGGGGTCGAAAAGGGGCATGAAGCTCGAACATGGCCTGACTGTCCACATTTATAACAACGACCCCACCTCTGATCACAGGTGTGTGACAAATGAGGTCCTCCACAGAATATACATCTGTCTCTATCGCGAAGCCGTGGCTGTCCCGACTGCTGCTGCTGCTGATGTTGCGGGGGTCTCTGGGATCCACCAGGCCCTCGCTGCTCCGAACGTCCACGGCCCGTGAACTGAGGCGGTGGCGGTCGGGGCGGCCTCCAGGAACTGGCCTGACCCCCGTCGTGCTGTGCTGGCCGCTTTTTGTCAGAACTCTGAGCGACCAAGCCCCCACGTCTGGCGATGACGTGGTCTCCCCTTTCAACCCACTGTGCATGCTCTGCTGCCTCCTCCAAGGTCTGCAGCCGCTGAGCGTGCACCAAAGTATAGGTTTCTGGGCGCAGGCCCGACTCAAAGAGCTCCACCTGGTGCGGTCCGTCCCTGGCGACATAGGGTACGCAGTTGAGCAACCGCCTGAACTCCTGAAAGTAGTCCAATGCTGTCCGGTCGCCTTGTTGAAGATTCTTCAAATCATCTTCTAGCTTTTTCTTCACACTTGTGGAAAAGTACGTATCCAGAATCATCTTCTTAAACTCTGCCCAGGGTAGCTGTCGAGTGATCCGAAACTCCAGGGGCTCCACCCGACGCCACCATGCATCAGCATCCCCGTCTAAACAGTGAATATGTACCCTGTACTTCTGGTCTATGAAGAAGTCCCGGAATAACTTCTCCATTGACGAAAGCCAAGTCCCAATCTCCCAAGGCTTAGTATCCCGCCCTGAAAACCTGGGCGGTCCCCGCTTACAGAACTGAGTAAGTTTGTCAGCAAACTCTTGCTCTTCTGCAGGAGTCAATGGCCGGATTGCTCCCTGAGCAACAGGGGATGCCGTGGTCACCGGTCCAACTGGGGAAGCCACAGCAGGGGATGGTGGTACGGGAGAACTCTCTGGGGGTGCAACAACAGGCTGCGCCCTCTGCTCTAACATCTGTGTCAGTCGACCCATAGCCTCCTCCTGACGCCGAATAGCCTCTGACATCTGGGCTATCTGAGCCTGTAGTTCTTGCACCTCACTCTGCTGGCCCTGCTCGGACTCCTCCGGCTCGGGCTCAGAGGAAGAAGGCTGCGAACGCGTCAACATTCTACGTTGCGGAGGCATCCTACCACAAGAAACCACACTCAGTATCATCACCCCACACGACCCAATCCAGCGAAAGTTAAAGACATTCTCCTATTTCTGTGACTTTATGTTGTCTGCAGCCAACATAACAGTCTACCAGAAGTAGGCTATGTCGATCCCTCTTCCTTTATTGGAAGAGTCAAATAACCCAACCACCAACTTTCGCCTAAGAACAGCACGTCTCTCACGCCCTATCATCCTAGGGTCTGCCAAAAGCCTAGGGTTTCCTAAGTCCCAACTGACCTATCCCTAAGCTCTGATACCAACTTAATCTGTCACGCCCCGGAACCCGGGCTCGTCTACAGATCCGCCGTGCACACGGAATTTTCCGCGTACACGAAGCGCTGGTAACCTGCTCAGATATAATCTAACAATAAAAGAGCATAATACAGAGCTGAAATAGAAGAACCACATAGTATCTCAGACTGGGACTACAAACACATCAGTAATAAGTACAATAATCTCCCAGCTCACCAAAATAGTACAACCAGCTGGCTAACGCCAGACCCAAAATGAAAGGAGAATATCACAGTCTGAGTGGAGGGTACAATATCTGTCTAATAGCTCTCAGCCTCACAGGAGATCTATCTATTCAGCGATCCCCTTACCTCGATCAGCTGCCGATGGCCTAGCAGCTCCCGCAGATGACTCTGCAAAATAAAGGAGAAGAAAGAAACAGAAAATAACAATGGGGGTGAGAACTACCAGATAAACCAATAGCCTCCCCTAGTGGGTAAAAACCTCAACTCTGACGCACCCACTAGGACTACTAGAGGCAAAAGGGGAAAAGGGGAAGTGGTAAGATAAGTAAGGTACTGAAACAGTAAAACTACCACTACTATGCCTCTACTGCGGTACTGGCTATCAAAACTGTATGCATGCATCAGTAAACAGAACTGTCCAAAATAACCCAATCCGTCATCTGATCCACGATCGGTACTGCCTGCTCCGCTCTCATCATCGGGCAAAAATCCGCGCCGACGTGATAGCAAAACTGTCAATAACTGTCTGGCCCCAGCCTCTAGAGTGGAACTCGAGGGGAGCGACCCACACGAGTAAAGCATCACCGGGCAATAACCGCGCCGGTATGATAAGTATCAAAAGCAGGACTGGATCATGACTATGATCAAAGTGGAAAAAGCCATCCACTAAAGCAAAGCCTGATCTAATGCCATAGTGTTCAATAAGTGGGAAACATCATCCACTAGAGGAAACCCAATCCCCAGCTAATGCAAACCAAACTCAACCCCAATCTGATGCAAGGATAAACATCTGGTCGACCGCCGACTGTCCGCGGTCACCGCAATACCCCACAAATCCACAATCTAGCACAACCTTGGCTACACTATCCCAAACCCCTGCTCATACTTGAGCAACAACATCTGGATGCAAAGGACAACATGTTCAAATCCCAATATGATAGTGTAGCAATAAATAGTGGCCTTACCTGATGTCCGGGCATGCATGCAACTGTCTTTATTTTTAAAAGTTGTAAAATAGTGTCAAAGGTTTAAAATAATTGATTTACTGAATAAAAGTCATTTGCATGCGAGATCATAGCCTTTGTCTCAATCACAGTGTCCCAATATAAGTCATCATATCATTTGTGGGGTTATATTAATTTTTAGGGGAGTTTGTCCCAGCGGTCCTTGTCATTTGTCATATTAATTTGTCCCAATGGTTCTCATTAATTGTCCTGTTAGTTGTCCTGTTAGTAGTCCTGTTAGTAGTCCTGTTAGTAGTCCCAATGGTTCTCATCAATAATCATGTTACTTTGTCCCAATTGTTCTCGTTAATTGTCATATTTTAGGGGATTTCTAGTAATCCCAGTGAGCTTGTCAAAAATGAGGTAAGCAACAACCGCCCACCTCGAGCAGCTCAAACCACACCCCAGGTAGTCTCCTGGGTGTCCACAGTTCTCAAATCCTGCAAAACAATGCTCCCGGTATAAATACAAATCTCAAAAAGTACATTATTTGCTGTTTTTCAGACAGCACGGGAAAAGAGGAGTTTTTCACCTCTAAAATGAGCTCCTAAAATCCCAGAAAAATCACGGTTGCGTTCCTCGCGAAGAGTAGATCAAAATCGACTCTTTGAACGCCTCGATCTGATGCTCCTACGCCAAGATAAAAATCGGAGAAGTCGGTGCTGTCCAAAAATTACCACAGTAAAAAGGGGGGTCAAAGAGGACTCGGGAAACGTGCCAAAAGTGCGAAACGAAGCAAAATGATCAACACGGAAATCGAAGCCCTACCTCTTACGGTCGCGGTGCCGCAAAAATTGTCCAAAAATTCCACCTGGTTAGCCCGCAGTGAATTTTCGACGGAACTGCGACGGGAAATGGGCCTAAAAGGAAAATCGTCGCAGTGCGCCGCGTCGCAGATATCTTGCTATCTGTAACTCCTAAAATCCTGAGATTGTAGAGAGAGAGAGAGGAGAGAGAGAGGAAAAACTTTTGTATAGAACACTTTCTCTGATTCTCTCTCTTCGGCGCGCAAAACGAGGTGGGAATGAGAGGGGGTGGGGTTCCCTATTTATAATGGGCCAAAGGGAATATTCCCACACGGGATCGGATCCGAACAGGAAACACCGAAACGGGCCAACCGTATTGCGCCACGCGTTGCCCAAACAGGAAACAGCCGGTGCAAGGGCCACTGGGATTCTGCCACGTGTCCACGTGGTGCACGTGGTTGCTCCGCGCTCCGGGCTTTCCGGAAAATGTCGGCCCATAGGATGCTGCCACGTGTCAACCATCCAGAAGCTTCTAGAAACCGGCCAGCCAATGGGGAACTGCCACGTGGCAACTGGAACTTTCGGTGCACCCGGTGCACGAGCAGCCGTGGACCGCGCACCAGCGCCCCCTGCCCGCGCCTGCCCGCGCCTGCCCGCGCTGCCCGCGCCGCGCGCCTCCGCGCTCCGCCGCTGCCCCGCCGCTGCGCCGCTGCCCGCCGCCGCTCGCCGGCGGCCGCCGCCGGCCGGAACAGTAATTCCGGCCAGCGGTTACTGTTCCGGTGAACAGTACCAAGTGCCGAAAAAATAAAGCGAATATACCGTTTCGACCGTTTTCGCGCGCTGAGTCCAAATACGACATCCGTTTCGCCAAATTCTCATCCGAAATTTTGCCGAAAGCTCCCGGAAATTCCCGTTTGCTCCGATTTTTGCGCAGAGTCTATTAAAAATATCCAATTTCAATTCTACAAGCTCCGATGCACTGTACAAGCTCCCCGCAGTCACTGTTTAGTGTTGTACAGTTCCTGCGGGAGTCCGGATCATCACAACAGAACCCCGCGGGGTACATAGACGGGGCGCGGGGACACGTGGCAGCCTGTGATAGGCGGGCTCATATGGCGCGGTCCACGGAGGTGCACGCCGGCACCTCGGGATGCGTGCGCATGTGGGGGGGGCAGGTGGCGCAGCTGGCGAGGCGCACGTGGGCGCAGTCGGCGGGTCGCGTGGGCTGGCCACGTGGCGCCCAACCATTGGCGGGGGCCACCTACCCGGTTGACCGGGCGCGGGACACGCGTCGTCACCTGGGCGCGCTTGCACCGCTGTTCCGTGTTCGGGGGACACGTGTCGATCGCGGGTGGTTCCGGGTGCTGGTCGGACGGGGCTTCGGCACGGCATTTGTCCGACTGTTGGATTCGGGCGCCCGAAAAGGTGCGCCCGACTCCGAAACAGTGTGCTTTTGGGTTGGGCCTATAAATAGGTCCCCTTTTGCTGGCTTTTGCTCGTTTTGCTAGGCCTTTTCTCAATGGACCTTCTTCAGAGAATTTCTTCCTTATTCAGTGCTGCATCTTGTGAAGAAGTTTCGAAATTTTTGGAGGATGCTACTTCGTCGTCTACTGCGATTCGGCGCACTGCGACGCACTTTCTTTGTTAGCCTTTTTCGTTGCATTTCGGTCTACGGACTCTTTTGGGCTACCCCGAAGGAATTTTTCGGTGATTCTTGCGCCCATGTTTTCATGACAGGTAGGGCTACGACTTTTGTATTTTCAACTTCTCCGTATTCTAAGGTTTTCTTGGGCTTTTTGGACCATTTTTGTGACCCCTTTTCTGTTATGGAGTTTTGGACAGCACCAGGGTTTTTGTAGGTTTTCTCTGCACTCGAGAGTCAAAACAAGGAGTGCAAGTACTCGATTTATATCTACGCGTCGCAAGGAACATTGTTGTAATTTTTCTGGAATTTTTGGAGATTGCTTCGAAGGTGAAAATTATACTTTTTCTGGACAGAGTACTGCAGACTTTTGATCATTGGAAGTTTCGCATGTACCGCGGTGATTAATTTGTATCTTGGCCTACAGGTGTCGGAATGGGACGAGTAAGTACTCGTTTTTTATCTACTCGTCGCGAGGATCGCAACGGTGATTTTTTTGAATTTTTCTGATGACTGCTTTGAGGTGAATTTCCTCATTTTCCGTGCTATTTTGCAAAATAGTATTTACTGTTTTGGAGTGTCCATTTATGCCGTGTGCGATCTATTTTTGCTGTAGTTCTCGCATTTTGGAGGTTTGCAGGGATTGAGGATCTTGGACAGCGAGGAGTCTCTTATTGATGTAGTTCACGCTTTTCGAGGTGTGTAGTTGTTGTGGACCTCATCTTTGATTTACTCACTAGGAATATTAGAGTGATCCCCGTTGTTGAATGCCGAGTAGTTTATCGTGGGCAACATGCATGCTTGCATAGTTGAACTTGTGCTATGTTAGTACTTAGTATTCTTATGAGATCTTTATCATCCTGGAATAGCATGCTCTAATCTATGTATGAACAACGATATTCGTCTTTATTTTATCATCATGAGGACACTTGCATGCTTGTATGGACATCTAGATAGGCCACCTTTTACTGCTACACTATCATTGGAATTTGACTTAGGAGAAACCATGTTGGCACCTCTTCTCCTTTTTTTTGAGATACATATGGTATTGCTCGGGTTGAGCAGGGTTGTAGGATAGTGTAGCCGGGTTTATTGAGTGGATTTGTCATACCAGATTGTGGGTTGTAGGGTATTGCGGCGACCGCGGACATTGAGCGGTTGACCGGATGTTTACTTTTGCATCAGATTGGGGATCAGATTTTTCTAGTGGATGGAGTTTCCCACTTATTGAGTATTATTGCATTAGATTGGGGGATCGGGTTATCTTTAGTGGAGGGGTTTTCCCACTTTGATCATTGTCGTGATCCAATCCTGCTATTTCATGATACTTGTGACATGGTTACTTTACTCGTGTCGGTTGCTCCCCTCGAGTGCCACTCTGGAGTAGGCGATTTACACAGCGGCCAGTGAGTACCGGACAGGGAGTGCCGGTCAGCGAGTGCCGATCTGTTAGCAGATACTTGAGACAGTTTGAGCAGGCAGTGCCAGTTTTTATTGGCCCATTGATTGGGTTTATTCAGGCAGACACCTTTACTGATGCATTCATATAGCTACCTTTCTAGCACTGCATTTAGAGGCATAGTAGTGGTAGCGTTTCTTTATCAGTAGTTTTTATACCTTACCACCTTTCTTCTTCTTTTGCCTCTGGTAGACCTAGTGGGTGTGTCGGAGTTTGAGGCTTAACCCACTAGGGGAGGCTACTGTTTTTATAGTAGTTCTCACCCCCATCGTCTTTTTCCTTGTTTCTCTCTTTGTTTTGCAGAGTCCTCTGCGGGAGTTGCTGGGCCGTCAACAGCGGATCGAGGTAAGAGGATAATGGACTAGATAGATTGTCCACCCGACAGTGTGCTAGCTGGACTTTTGATGTACCCCTATATTCTCAAATAGTTTTATTATATTCTCTTTTTGGGTCTGGCTTTAGCCAGCTGGTTGTATATTTGTGGTGAGCTGGGAGAGATACTTGTATTTAATTACCGTTGTTATTTACTTTATATTCCAGCTTCAGTCTGAGATGTTGTAGTTTTAATTCAGCTCTGATTTTATGCTCTTTTATTATTATCTCTTATATCTGAGCAGGTTACCAGCGCTTCGTGTACGCAGAAAATACCGTATGCACGGCGGATCTGTAGACGGGCCCGGGTTCTAGTTTACACCCGGGGCGTGACAGCTAACCCACTGGCTGGAGGTACACAACAGCTGGAACCGCCGTCAACCCAAACGGCTCCCAAAACGAGACACCCAACTCGCCTCTCTAAGCACACTGGCTGGGCATACTCCATAGCCGGGATCACCGTCTACCCAAACGGCTCCCAAACGACACCCCACTCACAGACGAGAAGAACCGACTGACACAGCAAGGGTCCGAGAATCCCGTTAGGCCGGTGCCTAGAACCCCAATCAAACAAGAACAAAATCTAGGCTCGGCTTGTAGAGTCCTGGCGTTCCCTCGCCCGTGTATACTTTTTCTTATGATGGGATCGTTAGGAAAACTTTTCACGGTGTTTTCTGCGATGGACTGGGCCTGGACCGCGAGTATTTTTCAGCGTTGGAGCTCGGAAAACGGAGAACGGCAAAGCGATCGGATTCGGATTCCGATTTACGGATCTCCCGGAATGGGGATCAAAGCGTTTGCCTTTGTGTTGTGCACTAGTTTCCATGCTAAGTGGCCAGCACACTTTTCGAGGTGATCGGACGGGATCCTGCTGTGGTCGGACTTTTCATCTTTTTTATGTCAGCGGGCTATTTGATGGTTTTGGTGGTCCCTCGACCCCCCGGCTTTCCATCTTGATCTTAATTGGATCTTCTTAGTTGTTAGAGAAGGGGGTTGAAATTCGAGAATTTTTGGGCTGATCGTCGAGGCTTGCGGGTATTTTTAGGTGGTAGGGGCCGCAAAATGATGAGCGGTGGTGCGATCGGATTTGAATTCGGACTCCGGGACCTCCCAGAATAATTTTTTCAAAGTTTTAGCGGTTTCGGGTGCATCGAAAGGCGTGCGGGCGATCGGCACGTTTTTCGAGGTAAATTTGGACCGCTGGTTCGCACCCGATCGTTTAAGTTTCAATTTTGGGGAGTGGAACTTATTTTTCCTACTTCTCATCCCTTTGTGTTCGTGCATTAGGGCTCTCCTGAAGAGTACGGGTGAAACCCCAATCCTCCTCCTACCTTCTTTCCACCATCCGACGTTGGGCGTGAAGAACCGTGGCGGCGAGATAGGGAGAGGGAAGGAACAATCGCTCTTTCTGCAGGATCGAACGAGCGAGGGGCGGACGATCCTCCTTCTTCCTCCTCCTCCGGCGAAAACGGGGTAAGCGGTTCGGGTCTTTTCGTTTAATTTCGGTCTGAGGTTTTCTTTTGTCGATGTCGTGGGTTGTTGAACGGGAGGCCGCCGCCGCCGTGGTTAAACGGGAGGCCGCCGCCGCCATTGCCGTGTTCACGGGGTCGTCGCCGCAGTCGCCGGTGTCGCGGGGTCGCGACCGGAGCCGAAAACGGGGACGGATACTATTCACAATGGGGATTTCAGGCCGCGGTCCACGGCGCCCGCGTGCACCCGGCGCACGCTCCTACGGCCCGGGGGCGCAGACCCGGTGCACGGACGCGTGCGCCAGGCCGCACGGTCCACCGGACCGACGTGCACCCGGCGCACGCCTCCGCGACCAGGGGCCGCAGACCCGGCGCACGGAAGGCGTGCGCCAGGCCGCTCGGTGCACGCCCTAGGCGTGCACCCGGTGCTCGGCGCCGCAGCGGGGAACGGTGAACCCGGTGCGCGCCCGAGCCCGTGCACGGCCCGGCCCATGCCGCACGGGTCCACGGCTGCAGTGTGCTCCCGGACCACGCCGCGGCCGCCTGTTGTCGTGGACCCGGTCCACGCCTGGTTTCGTGCACCAGCATTCAGGAAAGGAGCCCAGAAGCTCCGTTTTTGGCCCGTTTCGCCCCCTTTTTGAGTGTTTTTGACCGCGACGACGTTTTTAACAGTATTTTTCACTGTAGCTGGTTCGGGCACAAGGTGGGAGTGTTTTAGCTGGAGTTTCTACTCATCTTCTTCTTCGCGTTTCAGGTGGGTACATCCTTAGAACCCCTTTATGCACAATTTCGTTACTATCATGATCATCATGTGGTGGGTACTTGGTTCATTATTGCTGGTTTCGTTTTGGGTACTTGGTTCATTATTGCTGGTTTCGTTTTGGGTACTTGGTTCATTATTGCTGGTTTCGTTTTGGGTACTTGGTTACGATGCTCGAGGCTGCAGCACGCGCACCCGCGGTTTGGCCACCGCAAAGGGTGTGCTTTTTCGGAAAAGTGGTCGATGACCCGTGTATACCCACGAGGTGACGTAGTGGGGGCCCCCGTAGGTGGGGGGTTTGAGGCGCCAAGGTGTGAGCGGTGCGACCCGTCGGGGTAGGTGCTCGGCGTGGTTTACCGAGGTTGGTGCTCGGTTCGGTTTTCTTTCCCGAGGTCGGTGCTCGGGTCGGTTTTCCTTCTTGAGATTGGTGCTCGGTTTGGTTTTCTTTTCCGAGGTTGGTGCTCGGTTCGGTTTTCTTTCCGAGGTTGGTGCTCGGTTCGGTTTTCTTTCCCGAGGTCGGTGCTCGGTTCGGTTTTTCCTTCTTGAGGTTAGTGCTCGGTCTGGGTTGCCGAGGCAGGTGCCCGGTTCTGGTTTTGCAGGGGGAGGGGACATCGTCGATCGCATGATGCAGAGGGCGGTTATTCTGGTTTTCTTACGGTTTGCTTTAGTTATAGTCTTCCTGCTTTTCATCTTTTATACCTTGTGTCGCTGACTCCCCACTCTGTGACAGGTGTCTTCGGGGGTGAGAGCTAGGGCGACGGTGAGGCCGTGGTAGGAGCATTTTTGGTCCTTCGAGGTCATAGACGGTATTTACTTCTTATTTTGCTCATTTCATTACCTGTTAGTAGCTACTATGTGGATGGCGATACCCTTGTGGGGTCGATGTGGATGTTGGGATGTCTTTTATTATCCTTGTGGGTGGTTGTTTTGCTTTTCCGGATTGGCCGCTTTCAAACTACTAAAGAAAAGAAAAAGAAAATATTGCGAAAACCGTTTTGAAAATCTGGGTGTCGTGTGGGCACCATTTTAAAACCCTGTGGATTTATGGATTGCAAAAACCGTTTTAAAAATCTGGGTGTCGGGTGGGCACCATTTTAAAACCCTGTGGACTTATGGATTTCGAAAACCGTTTTGAAAAACCTGGGTGCCGTGTGGGCACCGCTTTTAATACTTGTGGATTTATCCTTTCAAAATTAGTCGGCCTCGTTAATACCTATGGGAATATAGTTGTTTGTACTCGACTGCTGAGCTATTGTGGTTAAATGGATATTTGTATGGATATTGTAGTTGGGACGCCGTGCATATATAAAGGAGACTCTGCCCGTTCGCAGAGTGAATTTGTATATGCGGCGGGTCTGGGCACGCACCGAGGGAGATTGCTTTCAAAAAAAAATTATATGCAAATTCAACTCTTTTCGGTGGCTGTCTTCCGCTTAATAAAACCCCCGAGGCGTGACAGATTAAGATGGTATCAGAGAGAAACAGCTTTAACCACAGTAGTCGCTGTCCAACATCCACTGGAGCACATTACCACTGGCTACTAACTAACGAAATGATCAGGGTATATCTGCGTAGAGATGCGAGAGTGCGGGGACTGTTGAGTTTCTTTTCCGGTTTAGCTCGGGTGGTAGTGCAACCCACCGGTGTTTGTTAGTGGGTCGGCCGTTTGACGGTCGTGGGTAACTGGACAGCCGTTTGTCTAAACTTGTACCTTCTAGGTCTTCTAGTGTGAGGTTATAGCAGGTAGTCGGCCGATTCTCTTTGCACCATGGGCAAGGTATGGGTGGAAATGAGGATTCTTCTCCTATGGTTGTACCCATAGTCCGGCTTTTTACCGTAGACACTGCGATGGTTGTAGAGATCGTCGTGATGGGGTCTCGGGGTGCTCCCTTGGGTTAGAAAGGGAGACCACCGGGGCTAGTAAATCTTATTCGTTTGGGCTCATTTTCGGTTAGAGAGGTCGTGCCTTGTTTCTCACAAGTGTGCATAAGTGGCGACTTTTATTGGGGGGTTTAACTTTTGACGCTGGGTTGTGCCAGGTAGCTCTGGGTCGGGTTCCTGTGTTCTGCGTAAGAGGGTCGGTTAGGTTGTCCTATTGGTGGGTTGGCGCGTGATTCCTCGAGTGCGTTTAGTAAACCTAGGCAACGTTTGACAAGGTTCTTCGCATTGTTCTCGTTGCTTGTCTTCTTCCGACCCTTTAGGTCTCAGATGGATAGTCTACAGTATCTGGAGGTCATTGTTGAGCGAGCCTACAGCATAGTTTTTTTTCTCCTAGTTGGGAGTGTCATAGTTTGGTCTGGAGATTTACCACTCGATTCGATGCCCGATGCTGGGAGGGGCAATGGATTGGGACCAAGAGTAGTGGTTATTTAGAGTGATGCACCCCGTCAGTGCCAGGACGAGGTAGGACCTTACCTTGTGGGTTCTGTCACCAGCCTCCCATGACTAAAGCATAGCCGTGAGGCCTAGTTTGGGAGCGTTTTGGGTCGTTGATCTCTTGGGGCAGGTGTGGGTCAAGGGGATCTGTCGACTACTTGGAGCTTCGGCACTGGTCACGTTCGGCTAGGATGCCCTGTACGTAGCTCTTTCTGTGGGGTAGACCTTGTGGTAAGTTTTAGAGCTGAAACCTAGCGTTAGTTTTGACCGTCGCCTCGGTAGGACGGACAGTCGACGGTAGGACGGACAGTCGGAACGAGTGGTCCGGGATGGTGGTTATGCTCCGAGCTCGCGGCCCGTGTTAGTGACGGGTGGAAGTGGCCCGTGTTGGTGACGGAGGGGAGCGGTCCGCGTTCGTGGCAGGTGAGTTTGTTGTTTTCAGGGGGGGCACACAGTCTCAACAACGGGAATCGCAGAGAATATGAGCAGAACTACCCGACACACGGTCCGGAACGGGCAGCAGTCGCCCTCGTTTTGAAGCTTTGGGAGACATCATCTTTTCTTGGAGTTCATGGTAATGTGTCTTCGGGTCGCCAGAGTCCTAAGTTTTGTTCACATAGAAGGTTTTGTTTTTGCGGCAGAGGCATTACATGGAGTTGTTGAAGGACTCGGCTCGTCCATTCAGTATCACCCCGGGGAAAGCAAGTGTAATAGCGGATGCTTTGAGCAGGAAGGGTCAAATCAAGGGGGAAACTGATGAGCGCGAGTACTCAGCAGGACCGGTACTGTCGCACGACTTTTGTCCTCGATGGTCAAGCCAACTCTATTAAAAAAACCCTAGAAGGTCAGAAAACAGGTGCACAGACACAGCTTATTCGAGACAAGACCCCCCCGGACCACGCGAGCGACTTTTCGGTGAGTGCGAGCGACGTAATACGTTTCGAGGGTGGAATTGCGTGCCCGAGCTGCCAGAGTTGAAGAAAGAGATACTGTCAGAGGCGCACTACGCTCCCTATGCGGCGCATCCAGGTGACACGAAGATGTACAAGGACCTCAAAGCAGAATTGTTGGTGGACTAAACCAAAGGGGGATGAAATGCAGTTCACTGCCCGGTGTTTAAATGGTTAACAAGTAAAGTTCGAACATCAACGCTCAGCGGGGAAAACTACAATCTCTACCGGTACCAGAGTGGAAATGGGAGCGAATCAGCATGGAATTCATCACGGGTTTTCTGCATCGCATCAAGAGCACGATGCAGTTTGAGTCACAGTGGATCGACGGACGAAATCGACTCTTTTTTCCACCCACCCGTACGACGTGGACTAGAGACACTCGGCTAGTGTCAAACCTTTGGCAAGGATTACAACAGGCCCTAGAGACTAAACCACACTTCTGCATGGCGTTTCACCCCCAGACCGACGGGCAATCCGAGCGAGCAATCTAGATTTTCGAAGATATGCTTCGAACATGTGTACTTGATTTGGGTGATGGATGGTCACTGTTTTGAGCCTAGAGAGGACCTGAGCTTCGACGGAACACCGGCGCGGATCTCAGCACGAGAGGACAGAAAGGATTGCGCAACCGGACTATCCCCCATGTGAAGGTGCTGTGGAGCAACCAGGAAGAACGTGAAGCGACTTGGGAACTGGAGTCAAAGATGAGGGAGTACTACCCAGATTTATTCATTGCGGGCCAGGATTAAGTTTCGAGGACAAAACTTCTTTAAAGTGGTGAGTGATGTAGAGTCCTGGCGTTCCCTCGCCCGTGTATACTTTTTCTTATGATGGGATCGTTAGGAAAACTTTTTACGGTGTTTTCTGCGATGGACTGGGCCTGGACCGCGAGTATTTTTCAGCGTTGGAGCTCGGAAAACAGAGAACGGCAAAGCGATCGGATTCGGAATCCGATTTACGGATCTCCCGAAATGGGGATCAAAGCGTTTGCCTTTGTGTTGTGCACTAGTTTCCATGCTAAGTGGCCAGCACGCTTTTCGAGGTGATCGGACGGGATCCTGCTGTGGTCGAACTTTTCATCTTTTTTATGTCAGCGGGCTATTTGATGGTTTTGGTGGTCCCTCGACCCCCCGGCTTTCCATCTTGATCTTAATTGGATCTTCTTAGTTGTTAGAGAAGGGGGTTGAAATTCGAGAATTTTTGGGCTGATCGTCGAGGCTTGCGGGTATTTTTAGGTGGTAGGGGCCGCAAAATGATGAGCGGCGGTGCGATCGGATTTGAATTCGGACTCCGGGACCTCCCAGAATAATTTTTTCAAAGTTTTAGCGGTTTCGGGTGCATCGAAAGGCGTGCGGGCGATCGGCACGTTTTTCGAGGTAAATTTGGACCGCTGGTTCGCACCCGATCGTTTAAGTTTCAATTTTGGGGAGTGGAACTTATTTTTCCTACTTCTCATCCCTTTGGGTTCGTGCATTAGGGCTCTCCTGAAGAGTACGGGTGAAACGCCAATCCTCCTCCTACCTTCTTTCCACCATCCGACGTTGGGCGTGAAGAACCGTGGCGGCGAGACAGAGAGAGGGAAGGAACAATCGCTCTTTCTGCAGGATCGAACGAGCGAGGGGCGGACGATCCTCCTTCTTCCTCCTCCTCCGGCGAAAACGGGGTAAGCGGTTCGGGTCTTTTCGTTTAATTTCGGTCTGAGGTTTTCTTTTGTCGATGTCGTGGGTTGTTGAACGGGAGGCCGCCGCCGCCGTGGTTAAACGGGAGGCCGCCACCGCCGTTGCCGTGTTCACGGGGTCATCGCCGCAGTCGCCGGTGTCGCGGGGTCGCGACCGGAGCCGAAAACGGGGACGGATACTATTCACAATGGGGATTTCAGGCCGCGGTCCACGGCGCCCGCGTGCACCCGGCGCACGCTCCTACGGCCCGGGGGCGCAGACCCGGTGCACGGACGCGTGCGCCAGGCCGCACGGTCCACCGGACCGACGTGCACCCGGCGCACGCCTCCGCGACCCGGGGCCGCAGACCCGGGGCCGCAGACCCGGCGCACGGAAGGCGTGCGCCAGGCCGCTCGGTGCTCGGCGCCGCAGCGGGGAACGGTGAACCCGGTGCGCGCCCGAGCCCGTGCACGGCCCGGCCCATGCCGCACGGGTCCACGGCTGCAGTGTGCTCCCGGACCACGCCGCGGCCGCCTGTTGTCGTGGACCCGGTCCACGCCTGGTTTCGTGCACCAGCATTCAGGAAAGGTGCCCAGAAGCTCCGTTTTTGGCCCGTTTCGCCCCTTTTTGAGTGTTTTTGACCGCGACGACGTTTTTAACAGTATTTTTCACTGTAGCTGGTTCGGGCACAAGGTGGGAGTGTTTTAGCTGGAGTTTCTACTCATCTTCTTCTTCGCGTTTCAGGTGGGTACATCCTTAGAACCCCTTTATGCACAATTTCGTTACTATCATGATCATCATGTGGTGGGTACTTGGTTCATTATTGCTGGTTTCGTTTTGGGTACTTGGTTCATTATTGCTGGTTTCGTTTTGGGTACTTGGTTCATTATTGCTGGTTTCGTTTTGGGTACTTGGTTACGATGCTCGAGGCTGCAGCACGCGCACCCGCGGTTTGGCCACCGCAAAGGGTGTGCTTTTCCGGAAAAGTGGTCGATGGCCCGTGTATACCCACGAGGTGACGTAGTGGGGGCCCCCGTAGGTGGGGGGTTTGAGGCGCCAAGGTGTGAGCGGTGCGACCCGTCGGGGTAGGTGCTCGGCGTGGTTTACCGAGGTTGGTGCTCGGTTCGGTTTTCTTTCCCGAGGTCGGTGCTCGGGTCGGTTTTCCTTCTTGAGATTGGTGCTCGGTTTGGTTTTCTTTTCCGAGGTTGGTGCTCGGTTCGGTTTTCTTTCCCGAGGTTGGTGCTCGGTTCGGTTTTCTTTCCCGAGGTCGGTGCTCGGTTCGGTTTTTCCTTCTTGAGGTTAGTGCTCGGTCTGGGTTGCCGAGGCAGGTGCCCGGTTCAGGTTTTGCAGGGGGAGGGGACATCGTCGATCGCACGATGCAAAGGGCGGTTACACTGGTTTTCTTACGGTTTGCTTTAGTTATAGTCTTCCTGCTTTTCATCTTTTATACCTTGTGTCGCTGACTCCCCACTCTGTGACAGGTGTCTTCGGGGGTGAGAGCTAGGGCGACGGTGAGGCCGTGGTAGGAGCATTTTTGGTCCTTCGAGGTCATAGACGGTATTTACTTCTTATTTTGCTCATTTCATTACCTGTTAGTAGCTACTATGTGGATGGCGATACCCTTGTGGGGTCGATGTGGATGTTGGGATGTCTTTTATTATCCTTGTGGGTGGTTGTTTTGCTTTTCCGGATTGGCCGCTTTCAAACTACTAAAGAAAAGAAAAAGAAAATATTGCGAAAACCGTTTTGAAAATCTGGGTGTCGTGTGGGCACCATTTTAAAACCCTGTGGATTTATGGATTGCGAAAACCGTTTTAAAAATCTGGGTGTCGGGTGGGCACCATTTTAAAACCCTGTGGACTTATGGATTTCGAAAACCGTTTTGAAAAAACCTGGGTGCCGTGTGGGCACCGCTTTTAAAACTTGTGGATTTATCCTTTCAAAATTAGTCGGCCTCGTTAATACCTATGGGAATATAGTTGTTTGTACTCGACTGCTGAGCTATTGTGGTTAAATGGATATTTGTATGGATATTGTAGTTGGGGCGCCGTGCATATATAAAGGAGACTCTGCCCGTTCGCAGAGTGAATTTGTATATGCGGCGGGTCTGGGCACGCACAGGGGGAGATTGCTTTCAAAAAAAAATTATATGCAAATTCAACTCTTTTCGGTGGCTGTCTTCCGCTTAATAAAACCCCCGGGGCGTGACACGGCTTTTCAAAATTCTCGACCCTTTATAGTTCAGGAATTCGGCTCCCTCGGTTAAAGTAGGAATCTATCTCAACACACTAAACTCACGGGCTGGAGATACTCTACAGCAAAAACTACGAAGGGTCCGAAAACCCCGGGAGTATTAACCTATGACCCCAATCAAACAAGAACAGGTTATAGGCATAGCCTCCCGTTGTTTTCGACCCAAGAAAGAAATCAACCCTTATAACCCAGATCACTCACCCCTTTCGGGTGAGGAAAGTTTATGAAAAAAAGATGACCTTTATTATAAAATACCATTTTCACTCAAACCCACTCGGGGTGAGGATAAAAATAGCCCCCTTTTGAAAACCGTCTTGAATTGAGAAAACCAACTTTTATAGATTTTAGTTCTTGAGAAAATCAGTTGAAAACAAGTTTATTTTCCGGACTCCAAAGGGTTGATGCCTTCGCCCAATCAAACAAGAACAGGCTCCGACGACCCCTAGAAATTCAGAAGGAAAAACACTGGTTCACTAAAATCATGAGTATCCAAAAACATTCTAGGTTCAAGGTCCTAATATCACACGCGCACCACGATCACAACTTGGTGATGACAACAAAACGGAGAAATACCCAACGATCCGGGACCACCGTTTACCCAAACGGTTCCCAAAACACTAACACTAGCCTAATCTCAGCCACCGGATCCCACTCAGCCCCCAGGCCCAAGTGCAACATACGTCCCACAATAACCTGACTACTCGGCCCACTACCCGGGCGAGAACTCTATGTCCAGAAAGAAATGCAATGTGTGGGATGTCTAAAGCATAAAAGAACCTAGCCCAAATTAAGGTTCTCTACTAGTCTGGTTAAACACATGCAACATATGACGGGGGTGCTAGTCAAGGTTCCAATAACTCTACAAACATCAATAGTAGCACCTATTCTAGCATGTTGAGTCCTATCATAATAGAATTAGAAAGAAGTCCGCAGACTTGGAGAAAAATCCAACCCACCTCGGTTTGCCACCAATTGCTCGTAGACACTTGCAATTGGGCTCCGCGCAATTTCCTTGCCTCCTCACGGTTGCACGCAAAACGGTGCACGCCACCCGAGTCCGCACGCAAAACGATGCACACTACCCGAGTCCACACGCCAAACGATGCACGCCACCCGAGTCCACATGCAAAACAGTGAGGTAAACAACAGTCCAAACAAGCACAAAGGCAAGGGGTCAAATCCAAAATCCAAAAGGGTAAACCCCAAAACTGTGTCGAAAAATACCGCAAAAAGATGAGCGAAACCAACCTTAAAGTCTGCGCGTCATCAAACATGCACACGCACGCTCGCCCGGCTCCAAGAAACACCTCGCGTGCGCTCCACGGCACAAACGGTGCTCTTGCGGTACCCCGTGAACTCCCCCACACGCCCTCTCTCTCTCCCTCTCGCGTGCACGGACGGAGCAAAAAGAGGAAAAATGAGAAAAGAGGACATTTTGGGCTTTATATAACCCAAAGCGCGGAGATTCGGGCACCCGAATTCCACATTCAGGCGCCCGAAACCTCCCTCGGGCGCACGCTACAGTAAGCCCACAAAACACCCCGCACCGCAAGGCCAACCGGGGGCCGACACGTGGCAGCACGGGCCCCCGTTCCCGCGCGCGTCTACCCGGAGGCCGCCACGTGGCGGCACGGGCGCCACTCCGCGACCACGCGCGCCAAGGTCGCGTCCCATCGCGTGCCGAGGCCGAATCGGGCCCCACCACCTGCGCTGGCTTGCGCCGCTCCCCCGCGCGCGTCAACGCGTTGGCCGACGCGCCCAATGCGGAGCGGCCGCGTTCCACGCCCCGCGCCAGCGCCCTGGGTTGCCGCTCCCTCGCCTGTGCCTGCGACCGGCTCGACCAACCCGCGCTCGCCACGTGGCAGCAGCGCAGGTTCGTTGCACGCGGTGTGCGCGCATGGGCCGTGGACCGGCCTGCGACCACAATGGGCCCGTTAGCCTATTTATGCCTGAAAATAGCCAATTTTGAATGTTTTCGTGCGCTGAGTCCGTTTTTGGCATCCATTCGACGCACAACGCACTCGATCACTACAACAAAATTATGCTATAGCTACACTTTTAAGTGTTTTCAAAATCTAAAAAAAGTGTCGCAGGCAAAAATACCGACACTTATTGTTAGTATTGCTATATATTCCGTCGCTATGGTATATAGCGACACAATTTTGTAATGTGTGCCAAAAATGTGTCTCTATAACCTAATTTTGGATATAGATGGAATATAAATAGGACACTTATACAAAAGTGTCACAAACATGTATCCCTATAACCTAATTTTGTTGTAGTGGATACACCAAAAATAGGTGTTTCCTCACCACCAACCACACGGTCAAGTCGCACGGGGATTCCGAAACACCACAGTCGCGGCCTCCTAAAATCCCCAAGATCCTTCAAAAGGTGGTGGACAGTGCGAGGATGAGCTCTGCCAAAGGGGGTACTAAGGAAAAACTCCAAAATCCCGGGGAGAGGAGAGCCTATTTATAGGCAAATCCAAAAAAATCCAAAAAATTGGACTTTGGGGGACAGATTCGGCGCCCGAAACATTCGGGCGCCCGAAACATTCGGGCGCCCGAAACATTCGGGCGCCCGAAACATTCGGGCGCCCGAAACATTCGGGCGCCCGAAACATTCGGGCGCCCGAAACATTCGGGCGCCGAACAGGCACCACGGGCCCCCGATCCATGCAGTGCCCGGATCCTTCCAGGCACGCCGCATGTCCAGAACATGGGACAGCGGGGGCCCGGCCAACCGAGCCACGCGGTGTGGCCCGACTGCCCCTACGGAGCGGGTGGCCCCAGCCAATTGCGGGGCGCCACGTGGCCCCCCGCGTACGGCCGCCCACCTGCCCGCCTGCCCCCACACGTCCGCACCACCTACCCACATGCCCGCGCGGCCTGTGTGGACCACGCCTGGTGCACGGCCAATCAGGGGCTGCCACGTGTCCTTCCTTTCGGTCCACGGCTCCTCCCGTGCACCCGATTACACCGTAAACATCCGGTTGTCCGTTTTCAAGTGTCCGGACTCAGAAAAATACATCCAAATACTCGTCTTCCATCGTTTTTCCGTGCTGAATCCAAATACGGTCTCTATTTTGCCAAAATCCACTTCTAAAATTTGACGATGACATCCAGATAGGCAAACTTGATCTAATTTTTGCACTGGGTCCAATCCTGAGATCCGATTTGCGTGCAACCATCTCCATCCCACAACAAAAGCCTCCAGAAGCCACTGAACACACTACAAAAGCTCTGCAGAGATCCGGATCATCACAATAGGGGTAAGAGCCTTGCAGTATAGAGACCTAGAGGGTCTAGTGGTATATTATCCATTTTGTATTTAGAGAGTGAACATTGTATTTTGTGAGGATAAATAAAAGAAAAATTATAACTAATTGTTATATGATAAATATTCATTCTAGTATTTTATTTCAACTTTATTCAGTTGTATTTATGTTTAAAGTTAAATGTTCAATTTAGTAGTAGTTTTACTCTTATATGTATCTCATTATACTTATTATATTGCTTGAAATATTTGTACTATTCCTTTTGGGTATAGAGAGGTCATGCCCTATCAGCGGGTCTGTTAGCGTACTCGAACTAACCAAATAGGCAGTCTCGGGGCATGAAACCCGAGCCCGGTCCTAGAGCAACCTATCTCTTCCCGAGCTCCAGCAGCACACAGCGTCCAGCCCCAACAGAGAGAGGTCGAGGCCAATCCGAGAATGTGGGGGAAGAAGATTGCCACCGATGGCGGGAGGCGACTGCGGCTATGCTGGAACCCGTGCTGCCAAACAAGAGCAACCAAGGACTCGGTTGGACTCGAGCTTTTCGTGACGGCCAGGGGACACCAGAGTTTCTCCAGAGGAGCACAGGGGTCGCCGAAGGAAGCACAATCATCGCAGGAGGTCTGCTGCTGTCTGAGATGAACCAGCGGCCAAGATCTACCCAATCTTGCGTCACGCTGTCTGGGGAAAAACCAGAAGGCGGGTATTATAGCTGCAATCCAGGGATAGTCCACAGGCTTCCACGTGGCGGAGGGACAAGAGCTACGGTGCCACACCTTCTTCTCTCCTCTTGGGTGCAAGAGCAAGAGAAAGCAAGGGAGAGGGAAGAAGGTCGCCAAAGTTTTCTTGGCAAGAGATATTGGCCGAAGGTGCATGGCTCGGCGAGGAGGTAGCAAAGGAATAGAGGGAACGGCTAGAGTTAATAAGAGGGATCAATCTTTGCTGTGTACCTCTAAACCAAGATATTTAAAGGTACCATATCTGCAAAAGTGCAATAAAATTCGTCTACAATATTTATTTTAATATGAGATTCTCATAGCAGATAAACATCATGAAAAGATCATTCCCTATCAATTTTTGTGAAAATCTGTACATAAAATGTAAGAATTTTTGCGAAAATTTTGTTTTCTTAAAGACAATGACCTGTCAAAAACTCCAAAATCAAATTTAATTAAATTTAAATTAAATTTTATCATACTCTATATTAAATAATTTGAAAAAGTTTAAAAGGTCTAATGGATAAATAAAAAAGTTTAAAGATCTGTTTATAAAAGTGATAAAGTTAATAGGTTATCATACATTTTCTCCCTACATTTTTCACCAAGTAATACTAGTGGTACACCTTATTTAGGGTGTAAGATAAATATCTCATTTATTCTAGAATGAGGTATTTTTTACTAATCATATTCAAATGACTAGTAAATTTTATTTTATTCTTAAATTAATGAAATGTAAAATTAATATCCTAAATAAGATGTACCGTCAACATTTTCTTTTTTCACCACCCATTTTGTAGTGACATTATCATTCGCCGTGACGAATGACCCACCAACCAAAATCAAATTCAAATTAAATTGACAACTTGTTCCGTGGCTACATTGAAAACTGATTTCTCTACTTTATAAATTTTTCACTGTATAATAATAAAAATAATAAAAACCTGTCACTTTATTCACGCTCGTATTTATGGATGGGAGTTTTGGTTGAAGCCCACTGAATTAGATGAGTTAGGAACGGTAGCTGGATCAGTGAACACTACAATAAAATTATAACGACATAATTAAGTATTACTAAAAATAAAAAAAAATATTATTAAAAAAAATACCGACACTTGTTATTAGTGTCACTATATATGCTATCGCTAGAGTGTATAGTGACACATTACTATAATGTGTCTCAAAAATATATCCATATAACATAATTTTTGATATAGATTGACTATAAATAAGACACTTGTAAAAAAGTGTCACAAATATGTGTCCCTATAATCTAATTTTGTTATAGTGGAAGAGTCCAAAAAATAAGCCAACCCAAATTCGAGCACAATAATAATAATAATAATAATAATAATAATAATAATAATAATAATTGTTATTATTATTATTTTTAAAGATGTCTGCATGTTATGTACACGCATTTGTACTAGTCTAATTAAAACTGAATTCAAACTCAGAATTTATAGTTCGAGAAGGAAGATACCAACCATCTAATCTAATTCGGTGATCCACTTCTTTTTCAATTGCTATAGTTGATACTGATTTAGTTTGGATACAATTTCAACTATAAAAGTTAAATTCTTTGCACAATCCCAACTCAATTGACTTCAAATATATATATAATGATCTACATATTGTATTTGAATTCGCAACTATAAGACAGTAGTAATTATCACGCGCAACCAATAAACCTTTTATGGTGGTATGGTAAGTCCAACGTATTATAACATTATAATTTAGTAGTTGAAAATTTTGAGTTTGATCCGGATTTGTTCAACCAGTTAAAATAATTTATTTATCACCATCTAATTTCAGTGTTGGGATTGTGCTTTTATGCTTTTTTCCAAAACTATATCGTTATGTAAAAAATTATACTCTTACTAGTGAAGTACCCGCGCTTCGCTGCGGATATTTTTTATAATTATTTTTAATAATGTAAACCTTCATAATAAATTATTCATGCATAATTTAAATTTTATTCTTTTATTTTAATTTTAAATTTAATTCCATGAAATTTAAATTTGAATTAACCTTTAAAATCCAATTAGAAATTATATTAAAGTTATATTAAGTTTTATATTTTTACTATGATTGTAAATTTAATTTCATAAATTTTTAATTTAAATTGACATTTAAAATTCAATTACAAAAAATAATTGAATAAAAGTTGCATTAGGCTCTACCCAATCTGGATTAAGGCTCTACCCAACCAAATCACCAAATCACTTAGTTAAATCCCATGGGTTTCTTCAGACGTAAATCTGAATCAAATCCGAACCCAAACCCAAATCCAAGTCTCATGAATCCAAGCTCAAATTGTAGCCATACGAACCCAATTCAATTCAATTCAATTGTAATTTAGTACCCAATAAGTTTTGAGCTAAATCAGTAGACAGAGAGGGAAACATGTGAGGGAAGATAGGAAATTGCAGGAGATAATAGACATTAATTTAATACGCCAAAATTAAATAAAAGAATTGAGAATGTGCTAAGGGCACATCACCTAATAGATTGTAGGCTGTGTTAAGGAGGGTAATATAGTTAGGGAAGAGGAACGAAAATATAATAGTGTAGGAAAACAATGAAGGGGGTGATACATCAGGGACAACACATCCCTTGTTCTGCTAATAAGTTTAGGACAGACCATTGGGAACGTGCAAAGAATAAGCACATGGACTCATGAGAAGCCAAATAACAATTAATAAAATTGATCACCTTATCACCATTTTCAGCCCAGGCTAAAAACATAAGAGCTCATGTAATAATAATTTTAAATTTTAGTTTGCATTTAACACCAAGAAGTAAAAACAGCTACAAATGTACTTTACACAGCTACAAAGGCTATAAAATGGATAAATACTATTCCGCACCTACTAAAGTCTTGTTCAGCGGTAACTAACTATCAGAATATACTTAATTACCTATTACCCAGACCAAAATAAAAATTCATGGGAGTATATATTCATTGCTTAATACCTGCATCCCATCATCCAATATTACCACACCAACTTTTCCGTTGTCAGAGTGAGGTCCGAACTTGCGTGCCAATTTACGGTCCCCCATACATAATGTATGGCAGGCATCAGTATAACCATGTTTATTGAGCAAAGAAGCAGCAGTAGCTGCCCTGTCTGCACCTATCCCAATTATTGCAGTAGTATCCCAGAGGTGCCTTTTCAACATTTTGGCCTCGTCACCACCTGCATAACCCTGTGAAAAAAAATTATGGATAATGAAGAAATTACTCCATCCTGTTTATTATAATTCTTCTAAGCAAAAACAAAGACATAAAAATGCATGTAGGAGATCTCTAATTTCAGAATTTTGATCAATAATGTTATGCTATGAGAAGAGGAATTTGTAAAATCAGAACATATCAAACTACATAAGTAAGATTTTCCTTGTGAACAGGTAGCAGTTTAAGTTCCATAAGACATTTCATCAGCAGATTTACCAAAATCCATAAACATGTTAAAGTTGCTAGTTCGTAGAAAACTGTAACAATCTCCTGTTGATAAATGTGTTAGAGCATATAAAAGAGAGGGAAATCATTCAGTAATAAGCTTGAATCCATGTTCTAAGATACCGAAACCGCTTTGTGATGTTGAATTCGTGACAGTAAGTTGTCGCACAAGATAAGAAACTATAATAATGTCAACGAAGAAGGATAAAAGTACAATATCTGCTTTACAATTGTGTTGGAGATAATGTCTAATTTTTGCAGAGGGGCAATCAATAATCAATAGTTTATCAATAGTTTGAAGGAGCCGTCAACGGAAACAGTTTTAGCAAACCACATGACGTTTAATATTATTACCTCTAGGATACATCTAGCAACATATTCTGCTCATATTAAAAGGTGGCGTGCAACTCTCCTACTTGTAGAAACTAAGATATAATTAACTCTAAACAATTTATTAGTAAGGCTACAAAACCATTACTTGGTATTGCAATGATGATATTAAAAACATCACGAGGATATCGAAAACAACTTCTACGCTTCTGTTCTAAAAGGAAAATTTTTGGCACAATATGAAATGGTGTCAAATCTATTAGGCTCTAACATGAACCTCATGGCGAAATCTTCATTAGAATTTTTGTCTCCAAAATCTGCATTACCACAATTGGGATGAAATCTGTATTAGGTTCTCATACGAATTACTTCTTTATGTTTCACCTCATTCCTAATATAGAAATTAATGTATTTACCTCATTAGGCACGTTCAATTACACTGCTTAATTGTACCTGCCACTGTTTGAACCCAATACTTCAACTTTGCCTTCACTTCCTCTGGTGGTGGAATGTCGGGACGGTGATGTGAGGATTGTGTGAGAATTTCGTTTTCCACCATTTTGATGATCACCTACATATAGGGGGTTCTCACATGAATCTCAAAGTGAACTTTGAATCATGATTTTTGGCCTCAAAATCTGCATCCTCACATTTCTCATCTTCTTTAGATGAATACTGGATTGGGATGAAATATGCATTAGGATATCACATAAACCTCAGGGTGAAAGAATTATGTAGTTCCTCAAATGAAGGGAAAATGTAACACATATGAAGCTCGGAGTGAAAGAATTGTGAGGTTCCTCAAAATCTACATTAGCTACTCACATGAACCTCACAGTAAAATCTGTATTACAGTAAATTCGAATGAAATTTGCATTAGGTTCAGTATAGTTTAATTGCAACTTAAACTAAATTCAAAAGATGCATCTGAAATTTTACATCTTCAATACATAAATTAAATAAGTGATCATCTTAGGGAAACATAAAGAAATGATGTTAATTGAGCTGTGATCATGTTACTTCTTTATGCTCGCGCTTATTCTAATATAGAAATTAATGCACCTACCTCATTAGGCAGTACCAGCTGCATAGTTTAATTGTCCATGGCAGTAGTTGAGCCCAATACTTCAGTCTTGGGTTAATTTTTTGTTGTCACCACCTGCATATAGGGGGAAAAAAATCGAAGGAGAAAACTCGCACAGTGTTTTGTTCACAGATCTGGCCACAAATTGTGCTCAGAAATCCCACACATATTTTTTTACATACATGGAGCACCAACTTCGGCATCCATGGCCACAGATCTCGCCCCACTTATATTGTTTGGATTATGAAAAAAAAATGATTGAAAAAAAAATTGTGGTGCTATACCTTTTCCGACACCTTGAAGTGCACTTGCTGGTTGCCAAAGAGCTGAGAATGTGATGCCAATACTAAATAGAAGGACTGCATTTCCAGCCATCTACGTCATAAATCCCATCATCAGTAAGTTCTTGAAAGGGGATTGAGCCACTTCCCACGCTTTCTTCAAATGGACAAAAAATGGTTTAGTATATTAAGCAAATAAATTTAGAGAGTGGAAGGTAGAATAACCGAAGGGTAAAATGGTTAAGTATATTGATGTTTAGAAGGCCTAGTTTGCAAAGAAATATGTCACTCATTTGCTCATTGTACTGAAGAGTTTCATATTTTTAATAACCAATTGCGGTGAAAAAAAAGAAACACATCTCATTGCCGAAAATTGTTAGTCTCGAATTGCTTGAAGTCGAACTCGCCCGGAACAAAATTGTTTTAACTTTCTTATTTTTCCTCTTGTAGGGGTGCTTGCTATACGTAAATATTCTACAAAGCAATTTCCTGGCTTGGGAAGCAACAACAAAAAAAGTATAGTAAGCATTAAAAAATGTACAGTAAAATAGGGATGCAGGAAAGGAAAAAGGAAGGTACACTCCCTCGTGATTGCATGGTCCTCTAGATTTTCAAATTATACCTTGTAAAATATCCTTCACCAGATTGGGCTGATTACAAACCTGGAAGAAAATAAAAGCATAATGGTAGAAAATATTGACTAAAGTTTTTTCTTTTTTTAGAATAATCATGGAAAATGCATGTACATCCTTCTAACCTCAGCGCAAATCCTGGGATGTTGGACGCAAACCTCGGGAGTAAAAGCAAAGAAATCAAGTAAGGTAACAATGAGAGATTTCCAAGGCGGTACAAAAGAACGGAATCAACATTTGTTTGCATGCATGTAAAAGAAAAAATGCGGATCAAAATTTGCATACCAAATCGGAGGTGTGAAAAGAAACAAACAAAGGCAACAAACCAAAAAACATAAGTAGCAACAAACAAAGGGTGGGTGTTCCTCCTGATCTTCAAATTATACCTTCTAAAATATGCTTCTCCAGATTGGTTTAATTAGAAGCCTGAAAGTGAATAAAACGACAACATTAGGAAACATATAGGAAAGGAAAAAAAATTTCAGAATACTCATGAAGAAAATGCATGTGTAGGTATGTAAGGCAAGTACAAACCTTTGGATGTAGAACAGGAACCTTGGGAATAAGAGAGAAGAAATCAAGTTTGTTAAGAGAGAGATTTCAAAGGTAGCAAAAAGAAAAAGGAATAAACATTTGTCTGCATGTATGTAAAACAATATGTGAATTAAAAATTTCATACCAAATCAGAGCTGTGAAAAGAAACAAATGAAGGCAGGAAATGAAAAAAGCTAAATATGAACCATTTTGAAAGCACGGCAAGTATTAAAGATACATTTAAAATGTGAGGCTCAGATAATATGGCAAGTCAATCGAAAGAAAGAGTAGAGAATGGAAGTAGTTTTTTTTTTTCATGCAGGATCATTGTATAAACAGCAGCTGGTTACCGAAGGCCGCCGAGAAATACTCATATTTTTACATAATGGCAACACAAATATACTTAGGTTGAAGCGAGGGAAGGGGAAAGGAACAACACCTTTACATACTTTGTTGATATAAGCAGTAAGCATTGGGAATGGGTTGCGGAATCAACATTTCGTTGTTCACAGCCATCCAACACTACCAATTTTTTTGCATGCACACCATCACTACCCAAGTAGCAATCCAACACCCAAAGCCGGCCAAGAATTTTTGTTATTCTTTATGTATCATCATAGCCCGTAAAAAAAATTGAACACCGAAAATAGAATTTAAATTAATTAAAAAAAGAATATAAAAAATCTGGAAGAGTTCAAACCAATCAAGAGTAGCAGATTTGGAGAGTGAAGAAATCAAGTTAGCTAACAATGAGAGATTTCCAAGGCAGTACAAAAGAAGGGAATCAACATTTGTTTGCATGTATGTAGAAATAAAAATGTGAATCAAAATTTCCATGCCAAACCAGAGGCGTGAAAAGAAACAAAGAAAGGCAGCAAACAAAAGAAGATAAGTATCAACCATTGCAAAAGTACCGCAAGTATTAAAGGGTCTGTAGCAAAGTGCATATGTGAGAAGGAGCAAGCATTCAAGGTTCTCTTGTAAAATAGGGATGCCGGAAAGGAAGGGGAATTCTACACTTACTCATAACCACATGTGTCTCTTCACGGCATTGCTTCTTCATTTATTTAAATGAATAAGGGGAACAAAGCAACTTCACCAATTGGTTTAATTAGAGACCTAAAAGATAATAAAACGACAACATTAGGAAACATGGAGCAAAGGGAAATTTTTTTTCAGAATACTCATGAAGAACACGTGTAGGTATCTAAGGCGAGTACGAACCTTTGGATGCAGAGTAGGAACCTTGGGGATAAGAGGGAAGAAATCAAGTTAGTTAAGAGTGAGGGAATTCGAAGGTAGCAAAAAGAAAAGGAACAAACATTTGTCTGCATGTATGTAAAAACAATATGCCAAATAAAATTTCATTCACTACCCAACATTAGGAAACGATATAAGTAGTGAGTATTGGCAATGGGTTGCGGTCAACAGTTGGTTGGTCACAGCCATCCAACGCTACCAATTTCTTGCATGCACACCATCACTACCCAAGTAACAATTCAACACCCGAGAGAAAACCGATGTAAAGAATTTAAACCATAATGCTTTAAAACTTCAAGTTATCCAATGACACAAATTACAACTAAAATCCAAAGAAGACAGAGTAAGTACAGAAGTGTAAAAACATAAGAAGAGGAGCGTGGAAATTTTTTTTAAAATCGGAGGCTCAGATAATATGTAAACTCAATCGAAAGAAAGAGTAGAGAATGGAAGTAATACTTTTTTTTTCATGTTGGATCACTGTATAAACAACAGCCGGTTGCCGAAGGTCGCCGAGAAATGTCCATATTTTTACACAAAGGCAACACAAATACTTAGGCTGAAGCGGGAGAACAGGAAAGGAACAACCAACTTAATTAAAACCAGTCAACTTAATTTGTAATTTAGTGTTGACAACCATCCAACACTGTCAATTTTTTTTGCCTGCACACCATCGCTACCCAATTAGGAATTCAACACCCAAGGCCGGTCAAGAACTGTTGCTATTCTTTATGTATCATCATACGCCCGGAAAAAAAAATTGAACACCGAAAATAGAATTTAAATTAATTAGAAAAGGAGCATAAAAATTCGGAAAGAGCTCAAACTAATCAAGAGTAAGAGATATGTAGGCAGTGGCAACTTAATTAAATCAGCCAACTTAATTTGTAATTTAGAAATAGCCAGCTTAATTAAAACCATAAAGTTTATAGAGAATATGCAGGTAGAGGCAAGGGGTGACAATCTCATTTGTGGGAGAAGAAAAAGGGAAGTAAATATGCGAGGGTCAGATAATTTCTTTATTTAATTCGAAAAAAGAGTCAGGAAAAAAGAAGTAAAAATATGAAGCTTAGCTAATTTCTCTATTCAATATGAGGAAACAACAGGAAATCAGAAGCACTATTCAAATTTAATCTGTAAATAATATAATTGTGAAACTGCTTAAGCCCATGGGAAAGGAAGCAGACCTTAATTAGAAACAATCTTGCGTAAATCTACTCAGATGCCTCTGCATGCGAGGCAGTTTCTGCATTCTTCATGTTTTCCACGGTTGTAAAGTGTTGGTTTAAAGGTTCGTAGCATTCATCTAAAATTTCATAAAGACCTTTCACCTGAAACAAAACACTTGAGCATCATTGACAATTTCATTTTCAAGTATAACAGCTTTGAGCAGGGCAATATTTCAGATGTTAGTATAAACTAAAATTTAAGAATATGATCTATCAAGACTTCTTCTTATTAAGCATTTGTGTCTGCTTCGCCAGATCAACGTCTCTTCGAGGACACATGCCACCACCGTTGGAGGGGTGACCAATTCAAGATCCAGGGATGATGCGCCACGGACCTTTCCCTAGGATTGCCTCTGCCAATCACGTCCACCCGCTAGACCCTGTACCACCACCCCCACCAGCAATTAGAAATTCCGAAATGGGTTAAAGCTGATCATATGATTGATGCCAATATATTATTGACATCAAACAAATAAATATATATATATATATATATATATATATATATATATATATATATATATATATTCAACCAGAAGGATTAAAAACCAAAGGGAAACGAAATAAAACTGGAGCAAAAACCAGGAATAAATATATAGAAGCAAAGGAGGAAGGTAAAAAAATAGTATAAGGCTCAGATTAGTGTGAAGGATAAACGAATGGTTGCATACATTATAGGCCATCCAGATAATGCACGCGTATGGACTGCGCACAAATGGTTGCATATATTATAGGCCATCCAGATAATGCACGTGCTATATTCCGATATAATAAATCTTTGATTTATTAATTATTTTCTATTTTTTAACTGCATCATCATTGCCTTATAAAAAAAAAAGAAAGAGAAAAAAGAAGAGAGGTATTTAAAACTTACTGCAGCTGCAAGGAACGCAAAAATTTCAGAAAACAAAAATCAAGCATACTTGAACATGAAGTGTGTCTCAAATTTGCATCTAAGATGACATGAATTGATTTCATAAACAATTTAAAAAGGAGCAGATCAAGATCTGCAGTTTTCAAGCTCGAGAAACTATATATATAAACCAGAGGGGGCAAACCAAATAAAACCACAGGGAAAAAGCGAAGAATAAATATATAGAAGCAAAAGAGGTAGGAAAAAAATAGTATAAGGCTCAGATTAGTGTGGAGGATATCGGCGACGCACGCACAAATGGTTGCATATATTGTAGGCCATCCAGATAATGCGCGCGTATCGACTGCGCACAAATGGTTGCATACATTATACGCCATCCAGATAATGCACGTGCAATATTCCGATATGAACAGTTGTCCAAATTTTTAAGCTCAATGAGCAGACCATCCCTCAGCTCGACTTTTTTCCTTTTCCTTTTTTTTTTTTTTTTTTTCTGCATCATCACCGCCTTATAAAAAAAAAAAAAAAAAAAAGCGGAAAAAGAAGAGAAGTATCTAGAACTTACTGCAACTGCAAGGAACACTGAGTATCTAAATCGAAATGATCATAATTTAAGTAAGTTATATACAGTTTAACCCGATTTTAAAGTTTTGAAAGGCACGCTTGCAATTACCCCTATATTATATAGATATATGAAAATAAATCAAGCATCAAAAATTGCAAGAGAGGCAAAAAATTCCTTCTCATTATCCACAAAATCCCACCCAAGCTGGTAAGGGGTCTCTTGTAAACAAAAGAGGCATCACAAAATTCGGAACCCAAGGTTACCTCTTGCATTTACATTCATGCTCTCCTAAATTGTGCCTTTCGAGATTGAGTTTGAACTTTATACTTTAATTAACTCAAGTTTTTCCAAACCGGGTCTTTCAACCTCTTTCATTAAGTTGAGTTTTCTAAGTTGCGACTTTGGTGCTTTAAGCATGCACCGGAATAAAAGAAGTAATTATTTTTTAGGACCTCTCATTAAGTTGAGTTTTGTAACCTGTGAGTTTCAGAGAGGGAAATATATTTAGAACATAACAATAATACGTAAATGCAAGAGGCAATCATCAAGAACTGGTAATTTGTAAGCTTCTCAATAGATGGGAAAGTAAAAATTTAACTACGGGCAAATAACATTACCATGAATTAAAAGCCTCTAAAATAACTCAAACAAATCAAATTTGGAGTAAAAGTAAAGAGTGACTGCATATGTAGTACACTTCCATGGGTTGGTTACTTACTTCAGTTTGGAAGTAAATAGTGACAACAGAGAAAAAGGTTAATTAAATAATTAATTAAGTTATCACCCTAAGCTTTATCTCCAACTAAACTCACCCTTTGAGATTTCAACAGCATTTTTAAAATTTAAAAATTTGAAATTTGAAATCTAAACAAATTTTGAATATTTGTTCAAATTTGAAATCTGCAGTTTTCAAGCTCGAGAAACTATATATATAAACCAGAGGGGGCAAACCAAATAAAACCACAAGGAAAAAACGAAGAATAAATATATAGAAGCAAAAGAGGTAGGAAAAAAATAGTATAAGGCTCAGATTAGTGTGGAGGATATCGGCGACGCACGCACAAATGGTTGCATATATTATAGGCCATCCAGATAATGCACGCGTATCGACTGCGCACAAATGGTTGCATACATTATACGCCATCCAGATAATGCACGCGTATCGACTGCGCACAAATGGTTGCATACATTATACGCCATCCAGATAATGCACGTGCAATATTCCGATATGAACAATTGTCCAAATTTTTAAGCTCAATGAGCAGACCATCCCTCAGCTCGACTTTTTTCCTTTTCCTTTTCTTTTTTTTTCTGCATCATCACTGCCTTATAAAAAAAAAAGAAAGCGAAAAAAGAAGAGAAGTATCTAGAACTTACTGCAGCTGCAAGGAACACTAAGTATCTAAATCGAAATGATCATAATTTAAGTAAGTTATATACAGTTTAATCCGATTTTAAAGTTTTGGAAGGCACGTTTGCAATTACCCCTATATTATATAGATATATGAAAATAAATCAAGCAACAAAAATTGCAAGAGAGGCAAAAAATTCCTTCTCATTATCCACAAAATCCCACCCAAGCTGGTAAGGGGTCTCTTGTAAACAAAAGAGGCATCACAAAATTCGGAACCCAAGGTTACCTCTTGCATTTACATTCATGCTATCCTAAATTGTGCCTTTCGAGATTGAGTTTGAACTTTATACTTGTCTTTACATGCATGTTCTTGGTGAACTTCATGCCGTTAAGGGCCAAGTAATTACGTGGGAAACTCGGGTCTTCCACTCATACTACCAACCTCAGGAGGTAGAAATCATGGAACTAAAACTAATAAAAATAAAATATTCCATAGAAGAAAATGATTTACATTCTATACATTGTCTAGAGCAAAGTCCAAGTTTATATATATAATCCTTCTCATTAACATCAAATGAGGAAGTCCCATCAACAAGGTGAAAATACTTTAAGACAAATAGAGGTCGTAATCCTTTATAACAATATGTTGCTCGATAATACCAACCATCATATGCCTTTTTACTATGTTCAAATCAAACCATAAAATTTCTTCGCACCAAAATATTTTAACTAAAATGAAATGCGTAAGCAGAGCACATCAGGGAAATTCAACTTCAGATCTCACTGAATGTACATAAGCCCCACAATCAGTGATCATGTGCAAGAAGACCTATGTGGCAGGCAAAAAACCAAAAGCAAATAACTAAAAGTCTAGATTAGACAACCTTGTTCTCTCACTTTTTCCAGAATGCAACTTCAACAAAAGCTTTCACAAACATTACATGAAATTTCCAACTGGTAAATGCAAATAGTTTTCTATCGAGTGGTGAAAAATCCTGGTATCACTGTAGAAGAACGAAAACTCCCTACGCCAACATAATTTTCCTTATGAGCTTTCCCCGGTGTGCAAGGAAATACCTAAGCAGATTAACATGTGCACTCATCTGACAATGGACAGTTCGAGGTTTCTCAATTTTAAACTTAACAACAAATATACCAAATTCATATGCAAAGAGAAGTTTTTAGAAACATAAACCACAGAGACATTTAAAAGCCAGGGAATCTCAAATTAACATTAGTAGCAGCATACCTTAACATCATATGGTAATCATCAAGCCTCGGAGGCAGCAAGTCATCTGCAATCAGTGCCTGACGAAATGCATCAACAGCCTGTAGCTCCTCAACATCCCTTATATCCTCAATTGACACTACTCGATTATCGCCCTTCTTGCTCTTTCTCGTTAAAGAGCGCCGGAATTTCATCGCCTTTTTCTTCAAAGAGCCCATTCTGGTCCTCTTATCATTTTCTGAGTTATCATTATCCGATTTGCACTCCCTCCTCTCATCATTAGAAGAGAAACCCTCAAAACCTACAGAGATATATTGTGCTATTATATTTTTTTTCTATTTTATTTCCTTCTCACAAAAACAAGAAAAGTATAGAAAAACATTCAATAAAGACAGTACAAATGGAAAAGATAACATAACTGCAGGATTTAAAAGTTTAGCATGCAATTAATCATAAAAGTGAACCGGAAGCAGTTGCAAAACTAATATTCATAGGTTTTTATCAACATCGGTGCTGGTTGCTCAATTAATCTAACTCGAGAATTATATCTAAGAGGTTGATGACGGAGAACTCCCTAACCAACAAACAATTATTGAAGAATATAACAAGATGAAATCCTTTTTCTAGGCAAGACATAAAATATGCAAATAAGAAAGACAATAATGAGTCATCTTTAAAATGGCAATAGAATGGGATAAACATATATATCTAGATCATTCTTCAGATAACTATACAAGTATTATCCATCCATTCTCCTGCATCAGAACTGCATGTGCTTCATGCACAAATGAATCAAAAAGTGAAATATCAAAAAATGAATCGTATCTGCCCCACAAGCATTTTTGACAGAGTCAAGGATGCCAATCAGCAAGACTAACACAAGAAAACTTTGTCATGCCAATAGGTTATGAGCTGAAGTATGCAAGCACATGAAAGGGGATTTATTATAGCCCCTTAAATGACCGTGTCAGTGATGCTGCCCTTCATGTGGAAGATGCTATGGGCTTGAGGCAACGGTTGGACAGCGTACTCCCAAAAGGCATGAAAACGTCTAGGCATGGTCGTACGGATTTATATTGATTTTTTCCAATCTCTCTAGATACTAACCAAAGCAATGACCCGTCCTAAGCTAGCAAAACTATTTTTTCACTATTTCAGTAAGGCAATTTAAAAATTTGCTGGGGGAAGAGGAGAGGTCTCAGAATCTCAGCCGATACCAACCGACCGATGAAAAGTTTCGTTTAAGACCCAATAATCATACAAAGGTTCAATTTAATAGGTTATTCCATGCAATTCTATTACAAGTTTTAAGCTTTATCTCCAAACTAAACTCACCCTTTGAGATTTCAACAGCATTTTTAAAATTTAAAAATTTGAAATTTGATATCTAAACAAATTTTGAATGTTTGTTCAAATTTAAAATCTAACTTAAAATTTAAAATGTAAATTAAAATTTAAAATTTAAATTTAAATTCAAATTTTATTTATTTTAAACTAAAATTCAGTAAAAAATATTATTTACGGATAGCAAAAAATTTTTTATCAAATAACTTTATAAAATTATTTTTAAAAAATTGTTTTCTATCTAAATTCAACTAATCGCTTTACAACTTTTAACTAAAATAAATTCTTCAACCAAAATTAATCTCTATTATAAATTAAATTCAAATTTAAATTTATAAAAGTTTGCTACTTATCAAATTAGCCGGGTAAGTAACAAAATTAAATAAGAAAAAAAAAAGGAAAAATTGGATGTTATTAAAGTTGGTAATGAGATAATATGTGTTTTTCAACATTGTTCTTAGAATTAATTTTGATTAACCTGTTGAGCAAGTTATTATTATATAAGAGCCAACCCCAAGATGACTGATTTATTCATCATTTTCGAAAAATGCAATGTGAGAACAAACTACTCAGATGCTCTAAATTTCAAAGAATAGGATACTCTTGGCTAAATTATTTCCATTCTTCAGTGACTCAAAAATGAATGAATACATCTGATCAATTATCAATTGATAATTGATCAGGCATGAAATTTGTTCAACAATGACACGAACTCATCGAACGACAAGGAATTACTCTTAATTGTTGAGTAATTGCTAATCAAAAGCCCAAAATGAGTTTTAGTGTATCAATTAGTAACAATCATACCTTGGTAAGTTCTGCTAAACAGTGCACATCAATGTCCTCCGGAACAATTCCATTGTTCAGCTGCTCCCTCACATGTTCCTCCTGGCCATTCTCCGCATTTATCCGGAATATCCCTTCCGCCTGTTCATCGATTTCTATTAGATTTCTTTCTCAATGTTTAATGCTTAAAGCAAAGGCATATGTAAGGGCCAAGAATAGCACAATTTCTACCTTCAGGCCGTCCTGCGCATATAATCTCTCTTGCATGAGCAAAAGAATTGTGGGAACTGAGTTTCCCTTCGAATCGTAGGCGCACTGCATCGATTCAGCTGAGACCCCGAAAACACTGGCACTGTACACAAAGGAACTCTAACTCCTTAGTGCTAAAAGAAGATCATTCAATCTACATAGTAAGTGAAGTATCCAAGGAATATTCATAGAAAAATTATTTCAAACTTGATACTCAAACTTAAGAAAAAAAATCAAACTATGTTCTCAAATAAACACTACAACAAGATCAAATATCCCAACAATTTTACAAATTAAAGAGAAACAAAAAAAAAGAAAAGAAAGTTTCAAATCACAAGCACAAATTATCAAATCATATCCCCAAAGTAGATCTCTAAGTAAAGAATAAGCCAAATGATCCAACAAAGATCCATACAAAGTAGAAATAAGCACCAAATTTCAAACCCATCAATTTTAATTAAAAAAAAAAAAGACAAACAAAAACCCAAACAAAAATCACTTAAAATTCCAAATCTAAAAACAAATTAATAACTAATTAGGACAAAATTGATTTTTTTTTTTATTTATATATTTTTTTGGATACCTTGCGCTGGGAGCCCGGCAGGGGATCTCGAGCTCGAACTCGACGGGGAGGCCGAGGAATCCGTTGAAGCGGTCGAAGGAGATCTCTAATAAGAATCTCTGGGAAAGAAGAAAAAAAAATATGGAATATCCAGGAGAATCCGAATCCAAATTCGAATCCAAATTCAAATCCAGATCCAAATCTAAGAGGATCATACTTCGAAATCACTTCAACCCTTAAACAGTCCTAAAACGCACCATTTTAGGCGTCACTGCGTCGGAACAGCAGCACATCAGGTGCCTCATTATAGAGTTCTTGGCCACAAAACTTAGCCTCAAACGGGTTTCAAAAACACCAATTTTGGTGTCAGAACCAGCATTGTGCATCACACTCGTCTACCGCCAATTCCAACCAGTAAAAACTTCCGGATTGATCTTGATAGTCAACAAAACTTCCAAATCATCCCTTCACCCTCAAACATATGTACAACACTAAACAACAAGTTTAGGATGCACAAAGACCAATTACTCATGCTCAGGACGTTGTTTCCGCTAGCCGGCCTTCGAAACGACACTAATCATTGATCCATGAGACTGGAGCGTCGCTTCAGCCCCAAGGGGTCCTAAAACGCACCATCTTTGGCGGCCGGACAACGGCAAGAATAGTACATGGCAATGGGACACACGACCACAAGGCTCGTCCGCAAATGAAGCTTTTGGATACCCTTTTTGGCGTCGAAATCACCACACAAGTCACGTTCAGCACACAATGGGTTAAGAAAGGCTGCAAGGGAGGATCCTGCCAGCAAGGGCTGTGCCCAGCCACCTTGCATTGTCCACAAGTCTCTCGACACGATACAACATCAAAACATAACCCCTAAACCTATCAGCACGCATTAACGAACACAAACGAGGGGGTTTAGATCAATTTACCCATAGCTATACCTCGGATCTGATCCGAGGCGCGCGAGGCGGACGACAACGAAGCCCGGCTTTCGTTTCACCAATCCAAGGGCGCCGGCGACAGTCCCTGGCAGCAGGGGAAGGGAGGATGTGGCCGGAGAAGGAGATGGTGAAGATCTCGACCCAGGAGAGAGGAGCTCGGCCCAGGGGGGTGTTGTGCGACCAGGGAAGCAGGAGGACAACGGCACGGTTGCACGAAAGGGTCGTCAATCGGAGGGAAATCGCCGGTGACGTGCAGGCACTGAGAAGGCAGCTGCGGCTTGGTGATAATGACGACAGCAAGAGCGGCTGGGAGAGAAAGAGATAGCTCGGCTCAGAGGAGATCGCACGGCTAGCAGGGTTGCTGGCAGGAGAGGAGGCGACGGCGGCCAACCGCCGCCGACGGGGGCTCCGAGGGGGCGGGGGCGACCTTGTCGTCGCCGTCGATTTGGCTCAGAAGGGGGCTCGATTCCTCCGGATTCGCCATTCGAGGAGCTCTCAAACCGAGTAGAAAAACAGAGAGAGAAAGAGAGAGGAACCACATGTGCCCATGTGCTTGCACATGGCCCATGTGCCTGCACATGGATTTGGGGGGGGGGGGGGGGGGGGGGGGGGCCATGTGCAGAGAAGAAGTGGGGTGGGGGGGGGGGGACCGGTTATAGGGGAAGCACCCCATGTGCAGAGAAGTGGAAATAAAAGAAAGGAAGCAATGCAATAAAAGAAGCAAGGGGAGGATGCCACGTCGGTTCGGGACGTCTGAGAAGCCGCCACGGAGGCTCGGCAAAACTCAGCCTTTATTATTTCTATTGATTGATAATAAAAATAAATAAATAAATAAATAAAATATGCAGTTGTGGACTTGGTCTTAAAGTTTCAATGTGAATGGGGAACAATTTGATGATCCCAATTAAAGTTGCTATCACTTCTCTTTTAATGGACATTATCAACAATTTATTAATGAACAAAATTGGACCTCTACCTAATTCAAAAAGGCACCGCAAATACTCGTGTTTGAAATTGTTAACATTTTCTATTATTTTTAATTTCTCCTTGGAAATTATTGTGTTGCCACTAAAGGGAAAAAAAAAGCGGGGGGCGGGGCGGGGGGGGCCAAAATCACAAGGACCTAAATGATAGCTGTAATTTGATATACTTACAAAATTTTGCACAAATAAGCTAAGTTAATTACCCTCAGGACTTTTCCCTTAGAAAAAATACTCTAATTTAATTAATTAGTTTTATTAAAGCACTTTTGAAACACAAAAGTTGCTTTGGTACTTAAACTCACTAATTATCTAGAATTCATAAGTATACATAGTTTAGCGCAAATAATAATTGAATGGTTGATTTAGTAATATTAAGTAATTCATAAGTTTCTATTCCAAAACTAAGTTTTGTGAGTTAAATTTAGTGGGCATGCTATAGTGTGCAAAAAATGCTAAAAAATAAATTAAATTTGGTGCAGTACCCCAAACTTAAAAAATTCTTTTTTTTTGAATTTTTTAAATAAAATTTTGATTAGTAATTAATGTTAATTAAATTTAGTAAATTTATATCATTAGAAAAAGTTATTAAATTTATATTATCTTAACCCAAAAAAGTTACTACTAGTACTACTAGTACATTGCTGATTAATTTTGCGTTGTGAAAGAGTGTATCATAAATATAGATTCACTACCAAATACCAATCAGATAAATAATGAATTAATAACAAAATTCAGTCTCGTAGATGTCTGCAATCATTAGATGCTGAGTAATAAATAAATAAATAAATAAATAAATAAAGAAATAGAGTCAAGAAAAGTAAGTAATACCAACTGAGGTTGAATAATTGGCAACAGTCAGCAGTTTCTTTGTGAATATCTTCATACTCAGTGCTCATTTGACTGGGTATTTTATATTTTATATTTTCTCAAGTCCTAGTCAAATTTGTGAAATATTTTATAAATGATAAAAATTCCAAACCTTCTGATGATATGTTCATCTTTGAAAACTCCAATTTAGCCTAATTATTAAACTTATTTTTTTAATAAAAATATATAAAATATAGAATAACAACTTTGTCTTAAAAAAAAAATAATAATAATTAATAGAAACAATTTGATAAGACAAGTAAAGAAATCTTAGCCATTGAGAGGCAATATTATAAATTTTATACCTTATATTACTGGTGTACAAATTTCATTGCTTTTATATTTAATATAGATAAACGCTTTTAAGATAATAATTTAATATAATTATTTTTAATAATACTATTCAAATAAAATTTTATTGTATGGTGCTACATAGTACGGAAATAGACTATAAATCAGTTAAAAAGTTTGTTTGTCTCGGTGCATGCATATTTGGTTATCCAAAAGTGGTTGAAATGAGAAAAAAAAATATACATTTATGAAATGACTATTACAAATGTGACTTTTGAGTTCATTATTTGGTTGCCTATAAAGTGAAATATAGAATATTATAATTTTGTGTTTTCAATTATTTGTTTATATATAAAAAATAAAAATATAAATAAACAATTTATGCCCGTAATTTAAGTTTATATTAAAATTTTAAAATTAAATTAAAATTAAAATTAAATTTTAATTTAAATCTGAGTTGAATTTGTAATTAAAATTTAAGACATACAATTAAATTTATAATTTAAATTTAAAGTTTAAATTACAACTCATAACTGAAATTAAATTCTAAAATCAACTATCGACATAAAAATTTTAAAAATGATTTGATTAAAATTAAAATATTTAAAACTAGAATTCAAATTTAAATTAAAATATTTAAATTTAAATATAAATTTATAAATTTGAATTTAACTTTTTGTGTTGAATTTGAATTTACAAATAAAATTTAGAATGTGAAATTAAATTCATGATTTTAATTGAAATTCAATTTTTTTTTAAAAAATTAAAGATTAAAATTAAAACCAAATCTAGTTTTTTGGATAAGCTCACAACTTTTGATGACTTGAAAATTTTTTAAGCCAAAAGTAATAATAATAAAAAAAGATTAGGTTATAACTCACTTTATCAATTAAAGTAAACTTTAAATTTACGTATTATTTTTGAAAGTGACTTTGAATACTTTACTTTCGGCCAACTAAACATATCAATAAAAATAAAATAATTTTAATCGTAAATATTACTTTAGTTGTTTGGTTCATCAAAAATCCGAGTTGGGTAGTAACTCAATATTTTTAAAGCACCATAACATACTTTGCTCCGGCAGTTTTCATTCTCTTGTATGCTAGTAGATAATTTACGGTAAAATAAATTCAATAATAAAAATACTTTAACTTTTATGTTACTAATTTACTGTTGTAGACAAATAAGATAACTTAACTGAAGAATTATAGTTTCAAAATCATTGGCATTTTGTCAAAAAAAGAATAACGAAAAGTAATTTTCATTTCAACTTTTTATTAGTGTTTTTAGTTAAGGGCGAACGTAGGGGACATTAGCGGATTTGTTCAAAAAAGAAAAAAAATCCGACCCGAGACCGGAACCTAAAAAACCGGGCGGGTTGGGGGTTGTGCAGCCGCCGGCCCGCCAGGGGCCCACACGGTCCATTTTGTTAATCGGTCCCTGTTCACCATTTTATCTTTATTTTATTTTATTATATTTTATTTTATATTTTAAATAAAAAAAATAAAATAAAATAAAAAGTGTGTAGACCACTCCGCTGTAGGCTGTTTTTTAAATTACCCCCTCTACGTTTGACTTTTTTTTTTTTTTTTTTTGACTGGGGCTCTCTTAATTTCGGATCTTTTGAAATTAAACAAATTTAGACCGAAAAATTTGAAAATTTTCTCCTTCAAATTCATCGATAATTTTATCAATTTAAAATTTTAATTAATAAAATTAAGATAATAAATATTAAATGGCCAATAGAACTGAACAAATTTATATCAAACGACTTTTTATTTTGACCGGCTAAAATTAAATTTTTGTTTCTTCTAATTAATTATTTTTTTCTAAATAAATATTTTTTATTTATTTTTAATATTATAAATTATTTTAATATTTATATTCTGATTTTTATATAAGAGCAATACTATATACAGACAACATAGAAAATATATCCGATAATAATTCGTACTTCGTAGAGGTGGAAGTATAATTTGAAGGCTTTGTAAGGATGTATATAAAATTATTCAAAATTTTAAATTTATTTTCCTTTATTAGTTATTTTAACCTCTACTGTTTTCTCCGTGTACTCATCTCCTCGTCTCCTCTCTCTCTCTCTCTCTCTCTCGTAGCGTGTGCTTCACATGTCGTAAGTTTCTCTAACACCTTCTCTTTTTTATTTTTTTATTTTTTTATTTGTGTGTGTGTGTGTGTTTGCAACTCTTCAATCCCATGTTCTTTTGATGAAGATCCAACTGTTTGCTGATTTTTTTTTTTTTTTTAAAAAAATCCTGAATTATAATTGTTCTATGCCCTAAAGATTACTGGGTTTATTTATTTCCAAGAGAAGGTATGTTTGTTGGATTTGATCAGGGAGCTAGAAATTTTGAAACTTCTAGAAATTGATAGATCAAACGAGTCAAATATCCTGGTTCTCAATTTAATTTTTCAAGGTGCATAAATTTGATTGTAGTTGTGGGTAATATATGAAATTTTTATTATGTATCTTGTTATTTTCCTTGATCTATTGGATGGCCGTGTTTTCTAGGAGAATCAAGAACCATGGTGGAGTATTATTATGTTGATGCAAAATGGATTAGTGATAAAATTAGTATATGTTTGGTTTGAATGTAAGGTAATGGAGTTGTGATAATTATTTATATCAAAAGGATATTTTTCTGTGTGTGTGTGTTTTTTTTTTTGTTTTTGAGAAAGAGAGAAATTTTAGAGGTTCTGATTTGATTTTCTAGTGTTGTTTAATCATTTTATGGGGATCGAAGTTCCTTTTTCCTTGAATTAATGAATTTGAGAGTTTGAAGGACTTGTTAATAAGAGTGTAATAGCATGAAAAAGTCTACATTAACTTAAATACACCGAGAGATTTATGTGTGAAATTCTTTTGTAATTCGTTTATGATAACAATATCTTTACCAAAGGGCGCTTTGTGCCCGGAGTCTGAAAAGCCTTTGGTTATTCGTACGCACCATTTAATGATTGTGAAGATTCGAAATCTGA
Organism: Tillandsia fasciculata; assembly: GCA_029168755.2. Lineage (NCBI taxonomy): Eukaryota > Viridiplantae > Streptophyta > Magnoliopsida > Poales > Bromeliaceae > Tillandsia > Tillandsia fasciculata. The sequence goes on from JAQOTM010000028.1 coordinate 259,501, forward strand.
AACCATCGAGATATGAACTGCCTTAGGTTTTTGTTAGTATTTTTGTATCGGGAAAATTCAACTTCTTTCAACTCTTCATCTCCTAGTGCACTTCGTGCCAATTAAGGATTTGCTTGTTTATTACCTTAGCTTTGTCATGAAAAGTTTCATTTAGACCTTATTTATTTCTTACAATCGATCTTCTGTAAGGTGCTTGTGTTCCTTTCAGTGCATGAAACCTTTTTTTTATTGTGCATTTTAATGAAACATATTTTCTATTCCTTTTTCCCTTTTTATGCCGTAGTTCATCTTAAACCTAATTAGAGATCTCACAGTATTTAATTCAGCATTTTCTCAGCTTCTCAATAGAATCCAAAGAAAAGGAGGCTCTAAAATTGATGCAATACCTATAGATATGATCCAATACAGAGAATGCTCTCTTTAACTCCTAGCAGTAAAGAACACTGAAATCTAAGCATAACTAAAGTGGTAATCTGCATAAATTAAAGTCAAAATAAAGACATGCTAGTTTTTGATGAATGCAATTAGTTGCATTTGAATTTACCCCCAAAAATATACTTTTGATCACAAAGCCTAATCTTAGAATTTAAGAATGCTGGGTCTTAGTTCCCATTAAAAGTGGGCCATCATGCACCACATCAAATTGGAGTTAAATTCAGGTCAGCCTATTAAAACTCTTAAAATTGTAAAAGCTATACTTACTCTGCAGTATAAGCAAGATAAAGCAATAAAAAAAACCTTTTTTACTCCAGCATCTTTAATGCCGTTAAATATTGTTTCAATGAAGTTCAACGGCAAGATAATGCCTTAGGCCAACTTATGATTGATTCATGCTATTCGTACTCCCACCAATTTTTAGAAGCCTTGTTCTTGGATAAAATTATAGAGTAGTATGTACTTGTGCATGTATTCGTAGCTTTGTTAGTAGTAGTTTTTACCTAAATTATCTGCAAATTATTCATCCTAAACTCATGCATATTCATAGGTGTCATTGGAGTTAGATTTATTTCCCTGTATCTGATGTTCTGTAGATACTGATATTTTTAAGCTAGTAAATTAGTTACTTTTAGCATCACTTTCCTAATATTAATTATATTTCTCTCTTTTTTTTTCGTTCTATTTTTTTTTTTGGTAGTTGTTCGTAATCAGGAGAATGATTTAGAAACAGAAGAAGTTGAATGCACAAGTGTTACGGCTGATTATATAACAGAGGTGGGACTTGAATTCAGCAAATATTGAATGCCCTTGTAAAATACAATCATGTCTTTAATAAGCTCAGCAGATCCTTCTGCAACTCCCTACGTCGATTCCAATTTCTACGCACGTATAAACAGCGGTGATAGCTCGGGCTTTTCCATGAAAGCATTCAATTCAGATGAGAAAATTTTCCATTATGGCCCTGACTTTTCTGGGATTTACAGTCAAAAATACTTCACTAGTTCTCCCACCATAGAAAATGTTAATCCCCTCGTATCCTCGCCTTCAATTGACGAATCTCTGTTCCATCCGATGGTTGATACCCAATCTCCTTTTTTTTTGGATAATCCCGATTCATCTCTAAGTTCCGATGTTTCTCATCAGAGTTCACATTCTTTATCGGATCATCAAATTCTAGGGAACTCCATAGACTTTCCGGAAGAAGAAATGAGAACAAAGCTCTATGAACTCGAGCAGGTTTTGCTGAATGATAATGATGATATGGAAGTAGAAGAACACTTGGTTATTGAAGATGATTGGTCTGAGCCAATTAAGAACCTCATACTCACAAACTCTCCAAAGGAATCCTCGTCGGACTCAAGCCTGAGTTGTACGGGAGAAGCACGGACACCGAAGCAGCTCCTTTTCGACTGTGCGGCTGCAATAGCAGAAAACAGCATAGAAGAATCGGAAACCATTATAACGGAGCTTAGGCATTTGGTCTCAATACAAGGGGAGCCAGATCAAAGGCTTGCGGCTTATTTGGTAGAAGCCCTTGCAGCGAGGATAGCCTCTTCAGGACGAGGCATTTACAAAGCACTTAAATGCAAAGAACCTCAGGGCAATGATCGACTTGCGGCAATGCAGGTTCTATTCGAGGTGTGCCCATGCTTTAAATTTGGTTTCATGGCGGCTAATCACGCAATCCTTGAAGCAATTGAAGACGAAGAGAGGCTTCACATCATAGACTTCGATATTAACCAAGCAAGCCAATACATAACATTGATACAAATGATGCAATCTCTTGTGGCTCAAAGGAAAAAGCCTTTCCACATGAGGATAACTGGAGTGGACGATTCCGAATCGGTGCAGAGGGTGATCGGAGGGCTGGGAATTGTTGGTAAGCGGCTTGAGAAGTTAGCGGAGGATTGTGGGGTTGTGTTTGAGTTTCGGGCTGTGGCAGCTAAGATTGGGGACGTGACGCCTGAAATGCTGGATTGCCGGCGCGGCGAGGCAGTGGTCGTGAATTTTGCCTTTCAGCTTCATCACATGCCGGACGAGAGCGTGTCAACGGTAAATGAGAGGGACCAGCTTCTGCGAATGGTGAAGGGCCTCAGACCAAAACTTGTGACCATGGTTGAGCAGGATGCAAACACAAATACTGCGCCGTTTTTACCAAGGTTTTGCTCTTTTACAGAAGCCTGTTTCCATTCTTTCAGTGTATAACATTTGTTCCACCCCAACTTTATGCGATTGTAGATAACTACTAGATGTTTAACTTGAAAGATTAATAACCGTGAATGATCTGGCATAAGTAAAGTTCCACTCATTACCTATTTTCCTTTGTTCTCAGTAATGGCCATTAGTCACATGGTGTCAGCTGTCCTAAATACTCACGAACTCATCAAGTGTCTTGAGTTTATGTGACAATCATGTGGTTGACAGCTTACTAATTGCGGAAATGGGTGGTAGGTGGGGAATTGCGTCTGTCTAATGTTTCATTGAAGATTTTCTTTTTTCAAAATTAACCCACGAGGTGTCTATCTATTATACAACAATTCCAAAAGTTATTGCTGATTAATCTTTATCCTCGACATTCTCTTCCTTATGTTCGATGCTCCTTGCTCGCGGTTATCTCTATAAAAGGGAAAAATGTTTGCTCTACTTAATGCTTCTTGTTCTTTTCTCAAAATCAAGATATTGAAATATGAAGCAAATATGTTCTCAAAAAATGATATTGGTAAAATGACAGGTTTGTGGAGGTTTACAATTATTATTCAGCCGTCTTCAACTCACTCGATGCAACTCTTCCAAGGGAGAGCACTGAAAGGATAAATGTGGAGAAGCAGTGCCTTGCACGTGAGATTGTGAACATTGTGGCGTGCGAAGGCACTGATCGTATAGAGAGGTAATTCCAGATAGATTGTCTACTATTTCCCTTTCGCTGAAAATGTTAATTTTGATAAATCATATGACTCTTTTCTTTCCAAAGATATGAAGCTGCCGGAAAGTGGAGGGCGAGGATGATGATGGCTGGCTTTGTTTCATGCCCATTTAGTTCAAATACTAGTGGAGCTATAAGAGCACTAGGAAAGTCGTACTACAACTATTTTACCGTTAAGGAGGAAAACGGCGCGCTTTACTTCGGTTGGGAGGACAAGATTTTGGTCATGGCTTCAGCGTGGAAATGAATCGATAGAGTTGTCTCTAGTGTTGTATAAATGTGGTTTGAAATTCTAAATTTAAGTTGTACCTAATTACTAACCCAAATTTGGCTTGGGTGCGTGCCGAAAAACGGATTGCAACTCCTGTTGATTAAGATCCCAGTTTATTGTACTAATCATAATAATATCTGTTGTATAAGTTGGTGCTTAGTTGATTCCGCTACGAAATGGTTTTTTGATCTAGTCTTCTTGAAATGCTTCTTTAGACTAGTTCTTGTCTTTCCACCTTGGTTGATGTTAACTATTATTTAATTATATACTAAGTTTCATAATTATGTCTAATTTGTTTTTGCATTAGTTATTGTTCAGTTTCAGAACCTTGGTATGTCCATAAACTATTTGATGACATTTATAATAAGATTGTACTTAACTGTCTGTTTAAATTTATGCCCCTATAAAATTTTGAAATTGCAAGAATATTCTTCTTGCTTGCAGTTTCTACTCGTCTAATTTACTGTTGGAAAGTTGGTTTTCCAGTATTTAAAGGCCATATTGCAAATAAATGATATAATTGGTGTATATTTGTAAACATTTCTATATAAGAATCACAAGGAAATGGCACTGTGATGAGTACTTGTCTAGAATCATAAAATTTTCTTATATTTTCTTGTACTTGGAAAGATCTTCAACCATATTTTGTTGATTGACTGTCTGCCGGTGATAAAAATACCTCATTTTTTTTTCGCTTTTGTTAGAAAAGAAAAAATTACATGAATTATATTCAACTATCTAAACTTTGAAAATTTTGATTTTATTAGTCAGCCTTTCAATTTGTTTGATTTAAGTTTTTCGACCCGACACACAATTTAAAGCTAATTTTTTACTCTAATAAATTTATAGTTACAAAAATAACACAAATTATATTAATTAAATTTTTAAATATAAACGACGTATTTAAATTTTGAAGTTAAAAAACTATTAACTAATTCAAATCAAATGAACTAAAAGATTTGGTAGCAAAATCAAAACTTTGAAAAATTACATAGTCAAATAAAAATGGGTGATAGTCATGAGGTAAGTTCTATATTCCATCTATTACTCCATCTGATTTTTCTTCATCTAATTTTCACCTAACTTTAAATCCATCTATTACTCCATCTGATTTTTCTTCATCTGATTTTCACCTAATTTTAAATCCATCTATTACTCCATCAGATTTTTCTTCAAGTTGGACTTTTTTTTAGCTGAGCCTGACCTTTCTACTATGTGAAAGATGCTGGGTTTACTGCTTTAGTATTTTCAGCCAAGTTGGAAATTTTATTATTGGTGAATTTTGTTACTATGTGTCCAGAGACAATAAACTCGATCCCTTTATTTGTAGAAATACTATAGTTCTCATTTCTATGATTAAAGATCCTCAAATTGTTACTTATTTTTTACTTCAATATCATTATTACAGAAGTTTGAAATACCCGGCATATTTCAGATTATTATATCTTTTTTCAGGATGCTTTTCTTTTTCGAAAGTAATCTCACTCGTTGTTATATTTCGGACTCGTCGCAACCCGTCAATGACGAAAACACTTTGAGTCGTGGACGGCGACGAGGATGATGGTGTGGCTCAGACACACGAAATTGAAATAATTGTGTGAGAGAAGAAAGGAATGAAGGAAAAGAATAGAGAGAAAAGATAGAGAGTACATGGGGGGATTGGGATTAGATGGAGAAAGAGAATAGAGAGGAAGGAGAAGGATAGCTGGGGAGAAAGAACGAGTTAATTTATTTACTTCATTCATGTTATTTTACTGTTTACAGATACTATTTATATCATCTATTACATGTGCTGTAATATAAAAATAGTAAAATTACTGGACCAAACTATGAAAGCTAATAAGAAATAGCCAAAGAGTCTTGTGGGCCAATTTGGATGGGAATGCAGGCTTCGGGTTGAGCTCTAATGCATTTGTGGTTGCTTTGTGGCTTATCGGAGTGGATCCGGTTATCTCATCCGCCTGATCTGCGTCCGATCCGCTAGCTGGGAGGATTTAAATACTTCTCAACTCCCCTAGCTTGGCCTTAGATGCTGTGGGCGGCCTCCTTTCTCCAAAGCTGTTGGACCCAAAGCACCCTACTACTGAGTCTTCAGTTCTCCGTGAATGTGCCCTTCCTTTGGATGTCTTGATCCGTCATGAAAGAAAGCTAAGTCTCCTCCTCGGACTTCTTTGTTCTTTAAAACTACTCTACTGCTATCTACTTAATTTCTACCTCCCTCCTTCTCATCCCTAGGTTGTTACACTCATCCTAAGAAGGGTTCTAGCAGGTGCAGGCTTGAACTTGATGTGTCCAAGGCATATGAAACGTCAATGCAGAACAATATGAATATTCAACTTGGATTCATCCGCAGGGAGGAAAATAGTGTTGCCCATAAGCTTGCTGCATGTGCTCTTGAAAATTGCCGCAATAAATCTTGGCTTTCAGAGACAGATTTTTTTTTTTTTTACTTCATCTTTTTAATGAGTTCTTCACCTAAAGTTCTATACCAGTTATTGATAATTAGAATTAGAAAATAGTAAAAACGTATAAAACTTGAACTATGAATCATTTTGATTTATCTACTTAATTTTTTAAAATTTTGATTTTACTATTCAACCTTCAATTTATTTGATTTGAATTAGTTTATGGCACTTTAACTTCAAATTTCAAAATAATTACTTTAATAAATTTATAGTTATAAAAATTGCGTAAAATATACTAAATAAATCTGTAAAAATAAACAAAATATTCAAAATTTAAAATCAAAGTGTTATTGACTGTTTCAAATCAAACAAATGGAAAAAATCGTTAGTAAATTTAAAATTTTGAAAGATTAGATAGCTAGACCCAAATAACCCATAGTTTAGATTCTTTATTTTTTTACCCTTGAAAATTAAAAAGCACGGTCTACAAGATTTACATTTAATGCCTAAGATTTAAATGGGCATTGATAATTTAGTTGATATGCAACACACAAATATTGTCACTCTCCGAGACCGTCTATTTGATTAATTCGGACATGCTAACAGACTCGCCAATCGGACATGATTTCTCTATATCCGAAAGGAACGAAATAAACATTTCAAGCAATACGATGTGTATAATGAGATATAATATCAGAGTAAAGCTATTACTAAACTGAACATTCAACTTTAAATATAAATACAACTAAATAAAGTTGAAATGAAAAATACTAGAATGAACATTTGTCATATAACAATTAGTTACAATTTTCTAAAAATGGGTAATAATAATACCACTAGACCCTCTCGGTCTCTATGCTGCTGGGCTCTTGCCCCTTGTCGTGTGCCTCACCGGCTGTATCTGGATCTGTAAAAAGTAAAAATCAACGGGGTGTGAGAATGACGAATAGTTCCCAGTGAGTTTATCCACCGAGAAAGATGTTCTATTGTCACGCCCCAGGGTCGAAACTGTGACCCGGGCTCGCCAACAGATCCGCCACCCATACGGGAATCCCCGCATAGGCGAAGCGTCCAACCTGCAAAAGGTAACATCTAACCACTAAACAGATATCAGAACTGAAAATAACTGATGTAATAAAAATTTGAAGCACTGTACAACTGAAATAAAGGTACAATATCCATCTCCTAAAAATATAATACAATAATCTGGTCCACTGAATCAAAGTACAAATAGAATCCTCCTATGCAACATCTATGGATCCAAAAAGGAAGATAAACTAAAACCATAAGATACAACAATATACAGTAAAACCCACAATCCAGATTGGTACATCTATCTAACCAAAATAAACAACACTTGTAGGGATCTATCTTGCGACTCCCTCGCCTCTATCCGTCAAGCCAACTGAAGCATGGACGGAAGAAAAAGCCTCTGCAAAGCTGTCACCAAGAAATGGAGAAAAGCCCTTTATACAGCCCAAAAGATCTCTGAAAAATTCCCAGAATTCAGGCTCTGGGTACATTTTCGGGTGCCCGAATCTCTCCACGGTCAATGCGCCATCAGCGTGTGATGATCTGGATCTCCGCGGGAGTTTTGCGGTGCGATCAGCGATTTCTGGAGGCTTCTTCTGTGTGATGGAGGTGTTTGTGCGCGAATCAGACTCAAGGAATGGACCCCGCGCAAAAATTGGATCAAGTTTACTTACTCGGATGCCTTCATCGAAATTTAGAATCGGTTTCGTGCAAAACGAAGGTCGTATTTGGATTCAGCGTGAAGAAACGATGGAAATTAACTATTTGCATGTATTTTTTCTGAGTCCGGACGCACGAAAATGGACACCCGGAAGTTTTACTGTGTTTTCGGGTGCATAGTGAACTGGTGGACCGAAGGTGTGCCATATGGCGGCTTCCCGTTGGTGCCATACGCCACGTGGTGGAGCTGGAGGCGCAGCGCAGCGGGCTCGGCCCACGCAGCAGGCGCTGGTAGGCCGGGCAGCGGCGCGGGCAGTATTGGGAGCGGGCGGATAAGGCGCCACCACGCGTCGCGCGCCCATTGGCGGGCACGATGGCCCCGTCGGGGCGCGACGTGTGGCGGGCATCTGGTGGCTGGGGAACGGGGGCCGCGCCCGCTGGATGCTTGTCGCGTGGCGGCCCGGGGACACAGTGCCGGGCCGGCCCGTTACTGTAGCAAGGGAGGCAGTAGCAACTCCCTTTTCTTCTCCAATGTTTTTTTAAAAGGGATTTCTTCCTCCACTTTGGTTCTTTTAGTTTGAGATTTTCCAGAGGGTTTTGTACCAGAGCTTCATCAACAACTCTACTATAACACTGGATTTTTGGAAGATTTTTGAAGGCCATTTTGATCACCTTCTTCATCAAACTTGGAGGACATCGCCATTGTTACACCCACAGCCCACTCCATCGTGTTTCGGTGCAAAAATCCTACAGAGCTAACCAGAGGGAGTTTTGACCTGATTTTTGGTTGTCTTTGTAGAGTACCGGGGATTCGTGTAGTGCACCGACTTCGCGTGTTAGCGCGGTGCGGGGAAATCGCCTGGGGCATGTTCATTTTATGAGTACAGATGAGTTCGAGACATTTCGGATCGACGCGGAAGCCTCCGGATTGAAAAGCGAGTTGACGGCGTCGGAATTGAGAGCCTCAGCTTGATACAGCATTTTTGGGTAATTGCGTACCAGTACGTGTGGATGGGTACTGGAACCAATTAAAGGCTTATCCGATAGAGAGTTTTCGGTTGGGGAAACATCAGAATTTTTCTAAGTCCTTGGGTACCGGTACTGGGCTCTAAGTACCGGAACCCTGAACCCTATTTGGCTTGAGTTCCGGTACGCAAGGAAGGGTACCGGTACCCTGTGTTGGATTGATCAGAGTTGGCCTCGGGTTGGGGATTTTATGTTTGGGTACCGGTACGGGGGACCCGGGTACCGATACTCAGCCTCCAGAACTTGGGGGTAGTGAGGTAAATTCCTGTTTTAAGTAGGGGCAATTCAGTATTTTCACCCTGCCATCCCAACCACCCCCCTGTACGACATTAATACCTCTTCTCCTCTCCCTTATAGGCACCACCCACCCTCCTTTCTTCTCAGCTGGAACCAGGGAAAGGAAGAGCGATTGAGCGGGAGTGAGGGAGAGAGGGAGTGAACGGTGAGTTCTTGGTGGATTTCCTCTTCGCGCCAAAGCTTCGACTTCTGCTCGTGAGCGCGAGAGAGAGGGAGCTTGTCCTGTTGAGGAGAGCTCGATTGGAGCACGCGCGAACGCGGCATTAGAGGTGAGTTGTGCGCATTTCCAAGCTTTTGTGGTATTTCTCGGTTTTTTGGATTTTTGGCTGAGTGTTGCCCAGTGTACTGTGCGGAGCAGCAGGGAGCGTGGACCGTGTGCGCAGGGAGCTTGGTGGAGTTGGCTGTGGTGTTGACCTGAGCTTGTGGGAGCTTTGCTTGAGGCCTTGTCACGCCCCCGGGGGTTTTTGAGTCAATTAAAGCGGAAAGACGTGTCTATTTTTTTTTTTTCTTTTAATAAGGTAACATAGACCTTCAACCCCGGTGCGTGCCAGACCGCCACATACACAAATTCACTCTGTCCACGGACGGAGTCTCCTTTGTATATGCACGGCGTCTCATTTACACATATCATTCAATCACAAATATCATACATCAATCACCAACCAACAACCATACAGTAGACATACACCAAGTTCAGAGTTAAATCATTTAACTAAAGCATGTCATTTAAGCGGCGTCAATATTGGAAAGGATAAAACCCAGAGTTGTAAAACCCGTGCCCACACGGCACTTCCTTTTGAGAAAACATTTTCGCAACCTTTATCTTATCATGAAAACATGCCGCGGATGAAAACATAAGAAAACGCACTACTAGTAATATGAAACATAAAGGGTCACCTCATCCACAGTGCTAGCTAATACATGTCCACAAATAAAGTAATCCACAAGCAACTAAAAATAGCATAAAGAGGAAATGAGTCATAAATACGATAACCAAGAGTCCGACTACGACCCTCACGACGCAGTCCCACCGCCATCCCGGCTAACGCACCTAGGAATACCTGTCACGGAGTGGGTAAAGTCAGTGACAAACAAAGTAGATGTGTAACAATATCAAGGGGGGAAATCATACGAACACACCGAATACACCGTAACCTTTCGTTAGACACCTGCACATTAATTTAATTTAACCTGGGCACCAATCCCCAGATCACCTGTCGGGGAGACGGAAATCTCCCTCGTGCACAAACACCTACTTTGATGCTCTTACCCCTTTCGCGGTGCTGGTGCAACACCTCAGCTGGCGCGAAGAGGTCCCCGCTTGCACCGTTACCTTTGCGGGGCACACGGGTCATAAAGACCACTCTTCCGGAAAAGTACACCCATGCGGAGGCCAATCCGCCTGTGTACGTGCAGCATCCGAAACCGGATTGCCAAGATTGGCGTGTAGTGGGCACCGCGACCGCAGCCGCACAATTATTAGATAAACAACATTAATCGAAAGGTTAAACTATCCATCTACTTTGTTAGGTAAATTAACGAGTACTTTTAATGACGATAGATGCACTTACAGCACCGGTTGCACTCATCGCAACCGTACCCACCTTGTTGGAGAGCAAACGGAACACCTATATCCTTCGCGCTCCCCCGCTGCGCACCTGGACCTAAGAAAAGTCCGCACGGACAATAATAGTCACAAACGTGTACTAACATCCCAAAACAAAAGACCCAATTACCCCTTTTGACGAAAAAGTCCAACACCGTCCGGTTCGCCGAAACCGGAACCCAAAAACCGCTAACGGAATCTAACAAAACCCAATCTCTCAGTTAGTCGCCAACTCGGCCGTCAACGGTCCAGCAGAGAAGCCCCGACGATGAAAACGATGAGAGAAAAGACCCGACGGCGCGCCCCCGACAATTTCGTCGAGGCGCGGAGCGTCGGCGACATCGGCACCCAACATTATAATAAAAAAATGACCAAGTAGGTCCCAAGTGGCCATGACATGAAAGCCACTGAAATAACGATCCCAACGGCGAAAACCGCGCTCAAAACGGTGGAAAAAACGGACCCAAACGGAGCCAAACGGACTTTGGGCTGTCGGTGGTGCACGGCTGAGGCGTGGACCGGGTCTACCGCTCGGTGGAGGCGGCAGCATGCGCCGGGTGCACGCAGGAAGCGTGCACCGCGCTTCTCGGGCCGGGCCGGTGCACGATCCGAGCGTGCACCGGGCTCACGGCCGCAGGGGCCTGCGGCGCGAACGGGGTGCACGCTGCGGCGTGCACCGCCCCTAGGCGGGCCGGGCCGGCGCACGGATTTCGTGCGCCGGGTCTGCGGCTTCTGCGCCGCGGGGCGTGCACCGGGTGCACACCCCGGCCCGTGGACCGCGGGCCGAGAATGAATAGTAAACCCTATTCTTTTTCCCGTTTTCGCTCCCGTTCGCGATTTCTTCTCCGTTTTCGCCCCCGTGGGATCCCGGCGACGACCCCGCGAACATGATAACGACGGCGGCGGCCTCCCGTCTAACAACGGCGGCGGCGGCCTCCCGTTAACCCTCTATGTTCCGACGAAGTCGCCCCAAAAATCCCGAAAAATTCCCGAAAAATTCCCGGAAAATTCCCGGTAATTCTAACGGCTAAACCGACGATCGACGAACAACCAAAACGTGATCGGAGGTCCGTCAAAAGAAATCGGTTAAAAAAACCATCAATTAGATCCGATAAAAATCATCGGCCACACCCGATCATGAACGAACAAAACGTTGATCGAAAACCCGAAAAAGAAACCGCGATCGATGTACCAATTTAAAGCGACCTTTCAAGAACACGGAAAACCCCCGATTAATTTAACAACCGGAACGATGATCACTAACCTTAAATTTATCGGAATAAAAGATCCGATCTTGTTTCTCGCGGTGCCGGAGATCCGGATCCGCTCCCCGTAGACGATGGCGTCTCGTTCTCCGATCTCCGGCACGTGAATCGGGGCGATCGGGTTCCTCCGCTTCCCCCTTCTTTTTCCTCCGGTTAGGGGTTCCGCCCCTTTTCTTTTTCTCTCCTCACCGGTTGGGGTTTTGGGTACGCACGAAAGAGGCGATTTGAGAGGCGGTATTTTACAATTAGGGTTTTGGGGGAATAAATAATCTGTTATTTATTTATCCCCTTTTTATCTAATTTCAAATATACGCACCGTCAAAATCCATCCGGATATTTTGACTTCAATTAATTAATTCCCAATTAATTAATCCTCACCGTCGATCCCTAATATTTGATTATTTGATTTCTTTATCTTACGTGCGTAGGTGAACCCGAATTTCCCCGTTTCTATCTCTCACATAAATATCCGACTGACGGGATATTTAATCACCTTTAAATCTGACCACCGGTTATTTAATTACTTGAAATCCTGACCACCGATTATTTAACCACCTTTATTAAATAATCATGGGAAATCAATTCCCAATTGGATTCAAATTACCGGATATTTAAATCTTAATTTTAAATCCTGGTCACCGATTATTTAATCACCTTTATTAAATAATCCCGGGGAAAACAAATCCCCAATTTAAATATCCGGATTTTATCTCTTATCCAACCCACGAGATAAAATCCCACCAATTTAAATCCCTTAATTAAATATCCGAATTTTATCCCTTATCCTATCCACGAGATAAAATCCCACCAATTTAAATCCCTTAATTAATTCGTACGTAGGAGGATTTAAATTTCCGTCACCGGATAATAATTAATTAATTAATTAATTAATTATCCCTCCGAGATAACCCACCTTATCCCTAGGGTGCAAGATATTTTGCACGGTTACCGATGCGTGACTAATTACCGCATCGCTAAGGATCCCGTTCCGGGAGATCCCGATATCGGATTTCGAATCCGATCGCACCGTCGGTCATCGTTTTTCGCGCTCTATCGCAGAAAAATACACCCACCTTGTCCCGGCCGACTTAAGAAAATTAAATAAATTTTATTCCGCTTAAGGCCTAAGCGATTACATGTGAGTTCGAAAATACCCCAAAGGGTCGGGTCACTACACCACTCACACTTTATAAAAAGTTTCGTCCCGAAACTTAAACTCAAACCTCACTTAAACAACTCGGGAAAACATTCCCTCATCTTTGATTCCAGTTCCCACGTCGCCTCGCGCTCTTCGTGGTTGCTCCACTGGACTTTCACATAGGGGATCGTTCGGTTGCGTAGCTTCTTGTCCTCTCTTGCCAAAATCCGCACCGGCGTCTCCTCGACGCTCAAGTCCTCTCGTAGCTCAATGGTGGAGGCATCCAAGGCATGAGAGGGGTCTGCCAGGTACTTCCGGAGCATCGAAACGTGGAACACGTTGTGGACTCGTTCGAGGTTCGGGGGCAGGGCCAACCGGTACGCCACCGGTCCCACGCGCTCCAGAATCTCGAACGGTCCCACGTACCTGGGGCTCAACTTCCCCTTTATGCCGAAACGTCGGTTTCCCTTGGAGGGTGAAACCCGGAGCAGAACGTGCTCGCCCACCATGAACTCTAAGTCTCGGCGTCTGTTATCTGCATAGCTTTTCTGTCTGCTTTGGGCGGTCAGCAGCCTTTGTTTAATCAAACGCACCTTTGCTTCGGTCTCCTCTACCAGATCTGGGCCCAGAAACTTTCGCTCACCTAAGTCATCCCAGCATATCGGAGACCGACAGCGGCGCCCGTACAGGGCCTCGTACGGTGCCATCTGGATGCTGGCCTGATAGCTGTTATTGTAGGCAAATTCCACCAGGGGCAAACACCGTGCCCACCCTTCGCCCAAGCCCAGAACGCATGCTCGAAGCATGTCCTCCACGATCTGTATCACCCGCTCCGATTGCCCATCGGTTTGCGGGTGAAAGGCTGTGCTGAAGTGCAACTTGGTCCCCATCGCTTGTTGCAAACTTCGCCAAAAGTTCGACACAAAACGTGTGTCTCTGTCCGACGTGATGGATGTCGGTACACCGTGCAACCTTACTATCTCATCGAGGTAGGTTTGCGCCAGTCGTTCCCGGGTCCACGTCGTGTGTATGGGCAAAAAGTGGGCTGATTTCGTCAGACGGTCCACGATCACCCATATCGCATCGTGTCCCTGTGGTGATCTCGGGAAACCGGTCACAAAATCCATGGTAATCATGTCCCATTTCCACTCGGGCACCGGTAAAGGTTGCAATTTTCCCGCCGGCCGTTGATGTTCGGCCTTCACCCGTTGGCACACTAAGCAGTGAGCCACGAATCGGGTCACGTCCTCCTTCATTTTGGGCCACCAGAAGGTCTGCTTGACGTCCTTGTACATCTTCGTTCCTCCGGGATGCGCTGCATATGGGGCAGTATGCGCCTCCCGTAGGATCTCCTCCTTGAGCTCCGGTAGGTCCGGCACGCAGATTCGTCCGCGAAATCGTATTGTACCGTCGGAGCTCACCATAAAATCACCTTCCTTGTCGGCGGTTATTCTACTCCGCACCAGCTGGAGTTGATCATCAGTCGATTGGCCTTCGAGAATCCTGTCCAGCAGAGTAGGTCTGACCACCAGCGTCAGAAGTTGGGCGACTGTCCCTGCAGGCACCACCTCTAGTCTCAACCGCGAGAACTCCGCAATTAGACTATCCTGCTGCGTAATGGCGCTTACATCCGCTCCCGCGGCCTGTCCTTTGCGACTCAGGGCGTCGGCCACCACGTTGGCCTTTCCCGGGTGGTAGTGGATCGTTAGATCGTAATCCTTTAATAGCTCAAGCCACCGCCTTTGTCGAAGATTTAGCTCCCTTTGGGTGAAAAGGTACTTGAGGCTCTTATGATCTGAGTACACATTACAGTGTGCCCCATACAGGTAGTGCCTCCAAAGCTTGAGCACAAACACCACCGCTGCGAGTTCCAAATCATGCACGGGGTAATTCCGCTCGTACTCCTTGAGCTGCCTTGACGCGTAGGCGATCACCTTCCCCCGTTGCATGAGCACTCCACCCAATCCATTCCGCGACGCGTCGCAATATACTTCATAGTCCTCCCCAGGCTCTGGCAGGGCGAGGATCGGAGCTCGCGTCAACCTGTCCTTGAGCTCCTCGAAGCTTCTTTGACACTTGTCCGTCCAGACAAACTTTTCCCCCTTTTTCGTCAAACGGGTCAAGGGGGTGGCTATCTTGGAGAAACCCTCCACAAAGCGCCGGTAATACCCGGCTAATCCTAAGAAGCTTCGAATCTCCGTCACCGTCGTCGGTTGGGGCCAGTCTGTCACCGAATCTATCTTCTTTGGATCCACCGCGACTCCAGCCGCCGAGATCACGTGCCCCAAGAAACCGACCTCTCGGAGCCAAAACTCACACTTTTTGAGTTTGGCGTAGAGTTTCTGTTCCCGTAGGGTCTGGAGGACTGTGCGCAGGTGTTCTTCGTGTTCCTCGTCTGTACGGGAGTAGATGAGGATATCGTCGATGAAGACCACCACGAATAAGTCCAAGAAGGGTTTGAATACCCTGTTCATCATGTCCATAAACACCGCCGGGGCATTAGTGAGCCCGAATGGCATTACCGTAAACTCGTAATGGCCATAGCGAGTACGGAAAGCCGTTTTGGGGATGTCCTCCCCCTTGACTCGGACCTGATGATAGCCCGACTGCAGGTCGATCTTTGAGAACACCGTCGCCCCCCGTAACTGGTCAAAGAGGTCGTCGATCCTTGGCAGGGGGTACTTATTCTTGATCGTGACCTTATTTATCTCCCGGTAGTCGATGCACAACCGGAGACTTCCGTCCTTCTTCCTCACAAACAGGACGGGCGCGCCCCAAGGTGACGCGCTTGGTCTGATAAACTTTGTCCAAAAGGTCCTCCAACTGTGCCTTGAGTTCCTTCAACTCCGCGAAGGCCATCCTGTACGGTGCCTTGGTGATGGGCTTGGTGCCGGGAAGCAGCTCAATTGGGAAGTCAACCTCTAGTTCCGGCGGCATTCCGGGGAGCTCCGTCGGAAATACATCCGGAAACTCCCTTACCACTAAGTCTCAAATGTCGGATCGTTGGCGCTAACCATTAACCCCAAAAGCCTGAGCTTTCAGAGGTGCGCATCCGATTCACTTAAGCGGCATACACCGCACCACAGATCTCGACCAGACCCAACCCACCTGGATGTTGGGTCTATTGTTGGGCCTCTTGCCGTTAGGTCTATTGCGGACCGCAGCCACTCAACCTTTGGGCTCACCCAACCCAACTCACTAGTCCCTTGGGCCTATTGTCTCAAGGCAGAAAGTTCGACCTATTTGACCCATAATAAAGGGCCAACACCAAAGACAACTAAGTCTTCGCATCCTTATTGGGCAGGAAGATACAGAGTATTTGCTCCTAAGGGTTCTCCTGGGGTCAAGACCAACATTACTCTTCGTAAGGGGTCTTTCCTGCTACTACTTCCCTCGGGTAGTGCGTCCTTTGTCGTGTCGTCGCATAAGACCCTCATCCGTGTCGCGTCTTCGAAGGATCATTCCCGGGTTCGGGGCAGTAAAAACGGAACTGTCCCAGTTTGTCACGATAGAAGCAAAGGTCGTGCTTCCGGAATGAATACTTTCCCCCGTGGTGCTCCTCTGTAGATGATGCATGGCCGGTCTCCACTAGAAAATCCCCCTCCTGAGAAGGGCTGGGGTCGTTTCTTATCCCTGCCGTGTCCTGAGCTCTCCCGTCGGGCTTGAGACATCGTAATTCGCGCTCCACCGCAGTGGCTCTATCGTTCACCTCCTGGAAGGTGTGCAAACCCGCCGTTTGCACTACCTTGAAGATGTCGCTCCACAAGGGTTACTAACTGCCCGGCCATCTCTTGTAGCCGTTGTCGAAGAAGCTAGCACTCCGCCACTGTTCGCACCGTACTTTTTGCCCCTGCGTCCTCCGCTGATAACCCATTTCGGGCCATCGTCCGCTTGTAAACAAAGAAACCTCGTTAGGCCTAAGGTTGTCACCCTAGCACCTAGACTTACATTTACACCTATAT
Organism: Tillandsia fasciculata; assembly: GCA_029168755.2. Classification (NCBI taxonomy): domain Eukaryota; kingdom Viridiplantae; phylum Streptophyta; class Magnoliopsida; order Poales; family Bromeliaceae; genus Tillandsia; species Tillandsia fasciculata. Next base: position 276,524 of record JAQOTM010000028.1, read on the forward strand.
TACGTTCCGATTTCCCCGTACTCTCACGTACTACGCACCTACACCTTGGTTATCTCATTTCCAATTTGCTTGTGGCACCTTGCACTGTGGATGTAAATCACGTCTACTATGGTTGTGGTTGTATTTTCTCTGATACCATTTAATCTGTCACGCCCCCGGGGGTTTTTGAGTCAATTAAAGCGGAAAGACGTGTCTATTTTTTTTTTTCTTTAATAAGGTAACATAACCTTCAACCCCGGTGCGTGCCAGACCGCCACATACACAAATTCACTCTGTCCACGGACGGAGTCTCCTTTGTATATGCACGGCGTCTCATTTACACATATCATTCAATCACAAATATCATACATCAATCACCAACCAACAACCATACAGTAGACATACACCAAGTTCAGAGTTAAATCATTTAACTAAAGCATGTCATTTAAGCGGCGTCAATATTTGGAAAGGATAAAACCCAGAGTTGTAAAACCCGTGCCCACACGGCACTTCCTTTTGAGAAAACATTTTCGCAACCCTTTATCTTATCATGAAAACATGCCGCGGATGAAAACATAAGAAAACGCACTACTAGTAATATGAAACATAAAGGGTCACCTCATCCACAGTGCTAGCTAATACATGTCCACAAATAAAGTAATCCACAAGCAACTAAAAATAGCATAAAGAGGAAATGAGTCATAAATACGATAACCAAGAGTCCGACTACGACCCTCACGACGCAGTCCCACCGCCATCCCGGCTAACGCACCTAGGAATACCTGTCACGGAGTGGGTAAAGTCAGTGACAAACAAAGTAGATGTGTAACAATATCAAGGGGGGGAAATCATACGAACACACCGAATACACCGTAACCTTTCGTTAGACACCTGCACATTAATTTAATTTAACCTGGGCACCAATCCCCAGATCACCTGTCGGGGAGACGGAAATCTCCCCTCGTGCACAAACACCTACTTTGATGCTCTTACCCCTTTCGCGGTGCTGGTGCAACACCTCAGCTGGCGCGAAGAGGTCCCCGCTTGCACCGTTACCTTTGCGGGGCACACGGGTCATAAAGACCACTCTTCCGGAAAAGTACACCCATGCGGAGGCCAATCCGCCTGTGTACGTGCAGCATCCGAAACCGGATTGCCAAGATTGGCGTGTAGTGGGCACCGCGACCGCAGCCGCACAATTATTAGATAAACAACATTAATCGAAAGGTTAAACTATCCATCTACTTTGTTAGGTAAATTAACGAGTACTTTTAATGACGATAGATGCACTTACAGCACCGGTTGCACTCATCGCAACCGTACCCACCTTGTTGGAGAGCAAACGGAACACCTATATCCTTCGCGCTCCCCCGCTGCGCACCTGGACCTAAGAAAAGTCCGCACGGACAATAATAGTCACAAACGTGTACTAACATCCCAAAACAAAAGACCCAATTTACCCTTTTTGACGAAAAAGTCCAACACCGTCCGGTTCGCCGAAAACCGGAACCCAAAACCGCTAACGGAATCTAACAAAACCCAATCTCTCAGTTAGTCGCCAACTCGGGCGTCAACGGTCCAGCAGAGAAGCCCCGACGACGAAAACGATGAGAGAAAGACCCGACGGCGCGCCCCCGACAATTTCGTCGAGGCGCGGAGCGTCGGCGACATCGGCACCCAACATTATAATAAAATAATGACCAAGTAGGTCCCAAGTGGCCATGACATGAAAGCCACTGAAATAACGATCCCAACGGCGAAAACCGCGCTCAAAACGGTGGAAAAACGGACCCAAACGGAGCCAAACGGACTTTGGGCTGTCGGGTGGTGCACGGCTGAGGCGTGGACCGGGTCTACCGCTCGGTGGAGGCGGCAGCATGCGCCGGGTGCACGCAGGAAGCGTGCACCGCGCTTCTCGGGCCGGGCCGGTGCACGATCCGAGCGTGCACCGGGCTCACGGCCGCAGGGGCCTGCGGCGCGAACCGGGTGCACGCTGCGGCGTGCACCGCCCCTAGGCGGGCCGGGCCGGCGCACGGATTTCGTGCGCCGGGTCTGCGGCTTCTGCGCCGCGGGGCGTGCACCGGGTGCACGCCCCGGCCCGTGGACCGCGGGCCGAGAATGAATAGTAAACCCTATTCTTTTTCCCGTTTTCGCTCCCGTTCGCGATTTCTTCTCCGTTTTCGCCCCCGTGGGATCCCGGCGACGACCCCGCGAACATGATAACGACGGCGGCGGCCTCCCGTCTAACAACGGCGGCGGCGGCCTCCCGTTAACCCTCTATGTTCCGACGAAGTCGCCCCAAAAATCCCCGAAAAATTCCCGAAAAATTCCCGGAAAATTCCCGGTAATTCTAACGGCTAAACCGACGATCGACGAACAACCAAAACGTGATCGGAGGTCCGTCAAAAGAAATCGGTTAAAAAAACCATCAATTAGATCCGATAAAAATCATCGGCCACACCCGATCATGAACGAACAAAACGTTGATCGAAAACCCGAAAAAGAAACCGCGATCGATGTACCAATTTAAAGCGACCTTTCAAGAACACGGAAAACCCCCGATTAATTTAACAACCGGAACGATGATCACTAACCTTAAATTTATCGGAATAAAAGATCCGATCTTGTTTCTCGCGGTGCCGGAGATCCGGATCCGCTCCCCGTAGACGATGGCGTCTCGTTCTCCGATCTCCGGCACGTGAATCGGGGCGATCGGGTTCCTCCGCTTCCCCCTTCTTTTCCTCCGGTTAGGGGTTCCGCCCCTTTTCTTTTTCTCTCCTCACCGGTTGGGGTTTTGGGTACGCACGAAAGAGGCGATTTGAGAGGCGGTATTTTACAATTAGGGTTTTGGGGGAATAAATAATCTGTTATTTATTTATCCCCTTTTTATCTAATTTCAAATATACGCACCGTCAAAATCCATCCGGATATTTTGACTTCAATTAATTAATTCCCCAATTAATTAATCCTCACCGTCGATCCCTAATATTTGATTATTTGATTTCTTTATCTTACGTGCGTAGGTGAACCCGAATTTCCCCGTTTCTATCTCTCACATAAATATCCGACTGACGGGATATTTAATCACCTTTAAATCTGACCACCGGTTATTTAATTACTTGAAATCCTGACCACCGATTATTTAACCACCTTTATTAAATAATCATGGGAAATCAATTCCCAATTGGATTCAAATTACCGGATATTTAAATCTTAATTTTAAATCCTGGTCACCGATTATTTAATCACCTTTATTAAATAATCCCGGGGAAAACAAATCCCCGATTTAAATATCCGGATTTTATCTCTTATCCAACCCACGAGATAAAATCCCACCAATTTAAATCCCTTAATTAAATATCCGAATTCTATCCCTTATCCTATCCACGAGATAAAATCCCACCAATTTAAATCCCTTAATTAATTCGTACGTAGGAGGATTTAAATTTCCGTTACCGGATAATTAATTAATTAATTAATTAATTAATTATCCCTCCGAGATAACCCACCTTATCCCTAGGGTGCAAGATATTTTGCACGGTTACCGATGCGTGACTAATTACCGCATCGCTAAAGATCCCGTTCCGGGAGATCCCGATATCGGATTTCGAATCCGATCGCACCGTCGGTCATCGTTTTTTCGCGCTCTATCGCAGAAAAATACACCCACCTTGTCCCGGCCGACTTAAGAAAATTAAATAAATTTTATTCCGCTTAAGGCCTAAGCGATTAATGTGAGTTCGAAAATACCCCAAAGGGTCGGGTCACTACAGGCCTAGAGAGTGTGTTGTGAGACTCTTGGAAGTCTCCTTGGCGTTGGCAGAGTGCGCGCGTGAAGAGAGCCGAGGTGCTGTTTCGGCAGGTTTCGACACTGAGAGAGCCCGCGCTTCACCGACTTCGCTTAGCCTGTGGAAAGCGATCAGGTGGGTTGGAAAATTCTTCCAAGATTTGTGGAATGCCTTCTAATGCTATGTATGCATGTTTATCATGTCTAGAATATTTGTTATTATAGCTGGTAAATTTGATAGTTGCCTAGAAAATTTCAGATTGATAACAGAAACCCAAATTATTTTTAGTAGGCTTGGGGACATCATATGACACGATATACATGGATAGTTGACATCAGATAGCATCTGAATTGTTTTAAAAATCGCTGAATCCGTTTTAATGAAAAGCTGGCTTTAAAATTAGTTTTTAAACAATGAGATCGCCCAGAGGGGTCGGATAGGTTCATGATGCATGGATACTCGTGCCTGGGGGGCGAGAGGATTTTTATTTACTCAGTGGATGGGTTTCTAGTGTCTTGGGGGTTTTATGGGCTTTATCAGATCGAGTCGTGGAGGATTCTCCGATCTAGACATGATTGTGAGATTGTTGGCATTCGAGTTTCCGATCTGTTTGATCGTGGATTATAGCATGCAGATGTCGCTTATTATGCCAGATGAGACACACTTGTTCCTCGGTGGGGTCGCTCCCCTCGAGTTGCCGCTCCGGATGCGATGATGATGCGCCTGCGTTGATACACTAGGGAAGCGCAGGTTTGACTGGACCAGATTGGGCAGTCAGTGAGATTGGTTGATGTGTGCGAGTGGATGCATAGCATGTTCTTAGTTGAGTTTTTTCTTTGAGCATGATACTTGAGGCATATTAGCTGTAGTTTCATTTCAACTTTACTATTATCTGCATACCTATTGTTTTGCCTCCAGTAGACTTAGTGGGCATACCGTGGACATTGGCGATGGTACCCACTGAGAACTACGTGTTGGTGTAGTTCTCACACCCGCTGCGGTGACAGGTTTTCCAGAGGTTGCTGTTCCGGCTTCAGTTCGTGCAGAAATAGCTGATCGATGTAAGGGCGTTGCCGAGTAGCTCCTTACCCATTTTATTTTGAGAGTCAGAGGTAGAGGTACTCTGTATTTTTGAGATTCTACTTTTGTACTGGACAGTCTGGAAGATTTGTACCTTTTTATTTGCATAGCAGGAGAGACTATGTACTGTGGATTTATGTATATTCAGATGTTCAGTTTATGATTTCTGTAGCTACTAGCTTTATTTCAACTCTGATACATGTTTAGCTATAGATTTGACTTGCAGGGTAGACGCTTCGTATGTGCGGGGATTCCTGTACAGATGGCGGATCTGTTGGCGAGCCCGGGTCGCAGTTTCGACCGCGGGGCGTGACTGTGACGCCCCAACTTCCCAGGGGGTCACCCATCCTAGAACTACTCTAGCTCTAGCATGCTTAACTCTCTTAACATCTTGAGCCTTGCTACCACTCGAAATGCTATAGCCGGGTTAAGAGATTTAGTCCTATTATATCATTTATATATATGACTAATACACATTCCGGGGGTGTCATATTCTTCCCCCCTTTAAGCCCTGACGTCATCGTCAGGCTCAAAGACACTCACAAGCACCAGGCGATGTGAGACTCGTCTTGCTAGCTTTAGCCGACCTTGTGGGGAGCTATACTCCACCCACAATGATCATTAGCCGGGGAGCCTCGCTCTACCTGCTATATAATCCTGACTCAGCCAAGACTCATCTCACATTTCCGGCTGGTGAATGGCTCTGATACCAACTGTGACGCCCCAACTTCCCAGGGGGTCACTTGTGGGTTATGTTAATATGGATCTAAATAGGAGGAAAACCACCTAGAGGGGGGGGTGAATAGGTGTAAACAATAAACACACCAAATCGTTGCGTAAAAAATAACCCAATGCGGAAAATAAATAAAGTACGCAAGATTTACATGAAAAACTCCGTCACAGGAGTAAAAAACCACGGGACTGATAACATGGCGAGATCCACTAAGATTAAACACGTACAAGGTGATTTACCGTAACCCTACGTCTCAACCTTTTCCATACGCTCCTAGTTGATCTTCTCCGCTCGCTCCACAACGCTCCTCGAATCTACGAAGTCCAACATCGAATCCACGACGTCCAACCGAATCCACGGTCTTCACCAAAGTAGCACATATCGATCACACGAACGTACATCGCTCCGAATCCACGAGAGCGGTAGCACCTTGAATCCACAAGGCCACGCGAATCCACACACCGATTTTGAGAAATCGTTGTTTTTATTGGTGATGATAATCCGCCGAATACTTAGATCAAAGATAGATAAGAAAACACCATCTAAGTATTCTTCAATTTGATTCTACGAGAAATAGGAGTTTGAAAACCCTAGAATCAAATTGAACGATATAGACGAAGAAATATAGATTAGATCATGTTTTCCTTTCTTCTCTATATATGTGGATTTTTTTGTTTTTGGATTGCCCTAAAAGATGAATGATAGGGTCTATTTATAGGTCAGAACCTTTGGAAAGAGATAAGCATAAAAAACTACCTTATCTGGAATTTTCCCGCTCGGCGGTCCGGACTGGATTAAATCTGATCCGGACTGTCGTCTTTAGACAGAACTTTTCCAGAAAAACAAGTTCGGGGTCCGGACTGGAATTTCCTGATCCGGACTGTTCATGCGATTTCAGCAAACACATAGTTCGGGGTCTGGACTAAGCAGAGGCTGTTCCGGACTGGAATTCCGCATGAACTAAACTATATTCAGGGTCCGGACTGGAATGGTCTGATCAGGATCCTGAACATCCAACTTGTCAAGTTTTTGATTTTTATGCAATGAAAATTCTTCCAAGTGTTTCTAAACTACAAGAATGTATTCGGATCACCAAAATTATTTAGTTAAACATATCTGATCCTTTTAAATTCATTTTTCTTGAGATTGATGTATATGATCCACAATTCTTCATCTTCAATCTTCAAGACTTAAAACATTTCACGAAATACGCCAATACAAATTCCTTAACATCACCCATCCTAGAACTACTCTAGCTCTAGCACGCTTAACTCTCTTAGCCTCTTGGGCCTTGCTACCACTCAAAATGCTATAGTCGGGTTAAGAAATTTAGTCCTATTATATCATTTATATATAGGACTAATACATATTCCGGGGGTGTCATAGTGACAGTCTTCACAAGAGGTAGGCCTACAACTTTGGTATTCAAATCTCCGTTCTCTTTTGGTTGGGGCGAAGGCATTTGTCCTTCAGAACTCGGAAAAGTAAAACCGTTTTCAACTATTTTTGTAAGAACTAAACTTTACTAAAATTGGCGTTTCCTTCAACCAAAGTGGTTTTCTAAAAAGGATGTACTTTTGTCCTCACCATGAGAGCGGTTGAGAGAAAATGACTTTCAGAAATAAATGTCACCTTTTTATATATACCTCCCCACCTGTAGTGATTCGACTTTCACGGCTAATTGTGACTCACATGTTAATCATTTATGCCCTTAAGTGAATAAAATTATTTAACATTTGAAACTCGGTCGGTACGTGGTGCGGGTATTTTTCCGTCGAAGGGCTCGGAAAACGAAGACCGATGGTGTAGTAACCACTGGTTTAAAATAATTGCTTGAGTCCGCTTTTGGTTTTATTTATTGTTCAATTAGACTCGGAGGGTGATCCTAAATTCTTGTTCCCGGTCAGACCGTCGGGACTCGCGGGTATTTCTAGTTAATAAAGCTCGCGAAACGGAGAATGGCGGTGCAATCGGATTTGAATTCCGACGTCGGGTGCTTCCAGAATAAATTCCGGAGTTGGCTAACGATTCAGGCAACCAGCACGGTTTTTGAGGCGGGTCGACCCCGGTTCGCACCCGTTTTAATCATTCCGCATTTTTTTTATTTCCGTCGTACAACTCCCGCCCCAACTTCCCACCACTTCCCACAACTCCCCTTAAACCCCCTGCGTACGAAACCCCAAAAGAAAAGCGAAAACCATTTCCCAAACTTTCGATTCCCCAAACCTTCCTTACCGCTGTCAATCGGCGTGGAGTAACCGGTGGAGCAATCAAGGAGGAGGAGGAACACCGTACATCCTTTGCCTTGGGACCGGGCACACCAGACGGGGCGAGTCTTCCCTCGTTCAACCCTAGCCAACGAAATCGAGATTCGTGTAGGCCCGGGCGGGTACCCGAGACGCGAGAGAACCTAACATCGGTCAGGAGCGCGACAACAAGGTGGGTTTTTCTCCCGAGGTTTAGTAATGTTAGTGTTCCGGGGAGGATATTAAATATTATGTTAACCTGTACTAACACTGATGGCTCTATGGTTTACTATATTACCCCGTGTTTGTTACTATGCTCGAGTGCGACACGCGCATCCGCGGTTTGGCCACCGCAAAGGGTGCTCTTTTCCGGAAAGGCGGTCTTTGACCCGTGTTTACCCACGAGGTGACGTAGTGGGGGCCCCGTAGGTGTGGGGTTTGAGGCACGAAGGTGCGAGCGGTGGGACCTATAGGGATGGATCCCGATAAGGTCAGGTGTGGGACCGCCGGGATTGGATCCCGACGCGGTCAGGTGTTACAGGTGTTACCGGGGTTGCAGATGTTACAGGTGGTACAGGTGGTTGCGAGTTACCGTTACGAGTAGAGCGGTTATTTCGGCTAGTCTTACTTTATGGTTTGGTACTACTTTACTGCTTTAGTACTATTTTTGTGATAGTGTCGCTGACTACCCACTCTGTGACAGGTACCTCCAGGGGGTAGAGGTAGGCGACGGTGAGGCCGAGGCGGTAGCAGTCGGGCCGAGGCGGCCCTAGTATGCTGTTGTACTTACTTTCTCTGCATTTCATTCGGATTTGTAGGTTATTGTGTGGTTCTCGATACCCTCGTGGGGTCGTGTGGATGTGAGTACTTTCATTTTGGTTACGCACTACTGTTTCCTTATCATTCCCGGTTGGCCGTTTTCTAAACAAATCAACTAGAAAACAAAAGAAAAAGGACTTCGTAAACTGTTTTCAAAAGTCTAGGGTCGGGTGGGCCCGTTTTCCCAAACCTTGTGGATTTATGCCGTTTTCCAAATCGGTTGTCAAAACCTCAGACCGTGTGGGTCTGTTTTCAAAACAGTGAGTTTATACTTTCAACTTGACTGGCCACGGGTATTGTTTGTCTTCATGCACCATACTACTTCGAACTGTTGTGATTAATTGGAAGTGATTGCTTGTGTTTGACGGTTGTAATAGCCGCGACGCCGTGCATATACAGAGGAGACTCTGCCCGACTTTCGAGTGAATCTGTATATGTGGCGGGTCTGGGCACGCGCCGGGGAAGGAGGTTTTAAAGAAAAAATTTTGTACGCACCTTACGCTTACCTCTGTGTACCGTTTCCGCTAAAATATAACCCCCGGGGCGTGACAGATTAAGATGGTATCAGAGACTTCACTTTAATCACAACAGTGGCGGCCCAACATCCACCGAGACATCACACTTAACTACAATTAAATGAAATATGCAGGGTTTAAGAATTAGGACGTGAGAGATCGGGGAGGGGATTTGTAGATAACGTTTTCCTTACCTTCTCGATATTACGGTGGTTCTTTCTAGTAGAGTTGAGTGCTAAGTCTGGGTGGTGTGTCTGTACAGACAATGGTCCGAACCAGAGCATCGGCAGAGGATGTAGGGGCGGATGCGACGACACCAGCGGCTGCAGAAAACCAGCTCCTGCGGCAACAATTGAGGGAGATGGCGGGGCAGCTGGCGACCCTTACGGAACATGTGCGCCAACTGACGCAGCAGTCACCAGTCACTCCTGCCCCTCCACAAGGACAAATTCACCGGCCACAGCACCGCAAGCGACCGGGGCCGGGGTAGGGCAGCCCCTCTACCGGCAGCAACGGCCGGACTAGCACCTACCCAGACCACGGCGCCAACGGCAGCACCTGCAACAGCGCCCGCGGGGCCGGCGCCGGGGGCCCTCGGCGGGAGTACCTCCGCGGCCGCCGCCACCGCCGGGGAGGGGATGGTTACGCAAGCGGGTAATGACCATACCGGGTCCGGAAAGCGGTCTTCGGAATGTCCTCGTTCCGAACCCGAAGCTGGTGGTAGCCTGACTGTAGATCAATCTTTGAGAAGACCGTCGCTCCGCGTAATTGGTCGAAAAGGTCGTCGATTCTGGGCAGGGGGTACTTGTTTTCACCGTGACTTTGTTTATTCCTCTGTAGTCGATGCAAAGTCGCAGGCTTCCATCCTTCTTCCGTACAAAAAGCACTGGTGCGCCCCAGGGTGACACACTCGGCCTGATAAACCCTTTGTCCAAGAGGTCTTCCAGTTGCGCCTTTAACTCCTTCAACTCCGCGAAGGCCATTCGGTAAGGTGCCTTCGTTATGGGTTGAGTACCTGGCAAGAGTTCAATAGGGAACACCACCTCCCTTTCAGGGGGTATCCCAGGCAGCTCCGTCGGAAAGACATCGGGAAAGTCCCTCACCACCGGGATGTCTGAAGGTGTCGTCGAGGGTCGGGTAACCAGATCTACCGATGCCAAAAAGGCCACACACCCACCCTCTATCAGACTCCTGGCTCGAACCGCCGAGATGACTGCCGGGAAGGAGGTGCTCTTGCATGCTAGGTACGCATTCTTAGGGAAACTTGGTTCTTGTAGTTGTACCATCCGCTTATCGCGGTCGATAAGCACTTGGTACCTTGAGAGCCAGTCCATGCCCAAAACAACGTCGTACTCCTTCAAGGGAATTACTATTAAATCCCAAGGGCAACATAGCCGCCCTAACTTAATCGGGCAAGTGGCTACCAAGCTAGTCGCCTCTAGTGTTCCACCCGCGGTCTGGACCGTCAACTTACTTTGGAGAGGTGTTTCCTCGAGGTCATGCGAAAACACGTACTCACGTGAAATGAACGAGTGTGTTGCCCCAGTATCAAAGAGGGTTCTAGCGCGTGAATTTGAAATCGAAGTTATACCTGCAAGTACGTGCTCCGGCGGGTCCGCTTCCTGGCGGGTCATGGAATAAATTCGCCCGCCCGGTTGAGGCTGCCTATCCTCTTCGTGCCGCGTAGCCGGGGGCCTAGAGGTCGACCCCATAGGAGCTTTCCCCGCCCCGCGAGTTGTGGTGAAGGCGTGGAAGCGGCGGAGGAGGCTGATCCCACGACAAGGGGGCAGCTGCGGCGGAAGTGCCCCTGCTTGCCGCAACGGAAGCAATGATCGCCTCTCTGGGGACACTCCAACACTCGGTGCGCTCCCCCGCAGATTACACAAGGCCTGTCTCTTGGCCTCGGCTCTCCCGTAGGTGCGCTCCGTGCTCCCGACGGTGTCCTCCACCGTTTGGGGGGTCGGCTCCCTGCAGTTGTTCCCCCCCCGTAGCTCTGCGGCAGCCGCTTCCTATCTTCATGATGTGCCGAGACCTCCCTCCTAGCACGGGTAACGGCGAACCCACGCTCTACAACAGTGGCCCGGTCGACCACTTTCTGGAACGTATGCAAGTCAGCGGCCTGAACCACCTGGAATATATCACTTCGCAACCCATCCACGAACAGTTGCGCCTTGTGGGGTTCGTCCCTTATGACAAAAGGAACGCAATTTGCCAAGCGCACGAATTCGCGCTGATACTCCATAACCGTCTTGTTCCCTTGCTGAATGTGGTTTAGGTCGTCTTCCAGTTTCTTCTTGACGCTATTGGTGAAGAAGGCCCCAAACAATTCCTTTTTGAACGTCGTCCATGATGGAAGCACGGTGCCCGTGGTGGGATCAGGGCGCACCGTCTTCCACCATAGACGAGCGTTACCCTCCAAAAAGTGAACTGCCAGGGGAACGCGCTCGGGGTCCTCGATGAGTAAGTCCTCGAACAACTTTTCCATCGATCCTACCCATTTTTCGACGACCCAGGGATCAGTCGTCTCCCCCTCGAACGTGGGCGGTTCGAATTTCATAAAATCCGCTAGGTTGCCCTCACTCGTTCTCGTTCCGCTCGAACTAAAGGAGGACCTAAGCTTCGAGGAAACCCCGGTGCGGATCCTAGCAAGAGAAAGCAAGACACTTCGAAACCGAGTCATCCCCTACGTGAAAGTGCTCTGGAACAACCACGAGGAGCGGGAGGCGACATGGGAGCTGGAATCGAAGATGAGGGAGGGTTACCCCCATCTCTTCACACCGAGAACCAGGAATGAGTTTCGAGGACGAAACTCGTTTTAAGAGATGAGTGATGTAGTAACCACTGGTTTAAAATAATTGCTTGAGTCCGCTTTTGGTTTTATTTATTGTTCAATTAGACTCGGAGGGTGATCCATAATTTCTTGTTCCCGGTCAGACCGTCAGGACTCGCGGGTATTTCTAGTTAATAAAGCTCGCGAAACGGAGAATGGCGGTGCAATCGGATTTGAATTCCGACGTCGGGTGCTTCCAGAATAAATTCCGGAAGTTGGCTAACGATTCAGGCAACCAGCACGGTTTTTGAGGCGGGTCGGACCCCGGTTCGCACCCGTTTTAATCAATTCCGCGTTTTTTTTTATTTCCGTCGTACAACTCCCGCCCCAACTTCCCACCACTTCCCCACAACTCCCCTTAAACCCCCTGCGTACGAAACCCCAAAAGAAAAGCGAAAACCATTTCCCAAACTTTCGATTCCCCAAACCTTCCTTACCGCTGTCAATCGGCGTGGAGTAACCGGTGGAGCAATCAAGGAGGAGGAGGAACACCGTACATCCTTTGCCTTGGGACCGGGCACACCAGACGGGGCGAGTCTTCCCTCGTTCAACCCTAGCCAACGAAATCGAGATTCGTGTAGGCCCGGCGGGTACCCGAGACGCGAGAGAACCTAACATCGGTCAGGAGCGCGACAACAAGGTGGGTTTTTCTCCCGAGGTTTAGTAATGTTAGTGTTCCGGGGAGGATATTAAATATTATGTTAACCTGTACTAACACTGATGGCTCTATGGTTTACTATATTACCCCGTGTTTTGTTACTATGCTCGAGTGCGACACGCGCATCCGCGGTTTGGCCACCGCAAAGGGTGCTCTTTTCCGGAAAGGCGGTCTTTGACCCGTGTTTACCCACGAGGTGACGTAGTGGGGCCCCCGTAGGTGTGGGGTTTTGAGGCACGAAGGTGCGAGCGGTGGGACCTATAGGGATTGGATCCCGATAAGGTCAGGTGTGGGACCGCCGGGATTGGATCCCGACGCGGTCAGGTGTTACAGGTGTTACCGGGGTTGCAGATGTTACAGGTGGTACAGGTGGTTGCGAGTTACCGTTACGAGTAGAGCGGTTATTTCGGCTAGTCTTACTTTATGGTTTGGTACTACTTTACTGCTTTAGTACTATTTTTGTGATAGTGTCGCTGACTACCCACTCTGTGACAGGTACCTCCAGGGGGTAGAGGTAGGCGACGGTGAGGCCGAGGCGGTAGCAGTCGGGCCGAGGCGGCCCTAGTATGCTGTTGTACTTACTTTCTCTGCATTTCATTCGGATTTGTAGGTTATTGTGTGGTTCTCGATACCCTCGTGGGGTCGTGTGGATGTTGAGTACTTTCATTTTGGTTACGCACTACTGTTTCCTTATCATTCCCGGTTGGCCGTTTTCTAAACAAATCAACTAGAAAACAAAGAAAAAGGACTTCGTAAACTGTTTTCAAAAGTCTAGGGTCGGGTGGGCCCGTTTTCCCAAACCTTGTGGATTTATGCCGTTTTCCAAATCGGTTGTCAAAACCTCAGACCGTGTGGGTCTGTTTTCAAAACAGTGAGTTTATACTTTCAACTTGACTGGCCACGGGTATTGTTTGTCTTCATGCACCATACTACTTCGAACTGTTGTGATTAATTGGAAGTGATTGCTTGTGTTTGACGGTTGTAATAGCCGCGACGCCGTGCATATACAGAGGAGACTCTGCCCGACTTTCGAGTGAATCTGTATATGTGGCGGGTCTGGGCACGCACCGGGGAAGGAGGTTTTAAAGAAAAAATTTTGTACGCACCTTACGCTTACCTCTGTGTACCGTTTCCGCTAAAATATAACCCCCGGGGCGTGACAGATGGTGCGATCGGATCGGGAATCCGATGTACGGATCTCCCGGAATGGGGTTTCTAAGATCGTGATGACTTAAGGCGTGCATCGAAATCCGCGTAAAATATCCGGCATGCTTTTTGGGGGAATTTGGATATTCCGTGTGATTAATTAATTAAGGAATTAATTAATCGGTTACGTGAAATTAAATTTGGGGTTTTTATTTCCTATGATTAATTAATTTGGAAAATTAATTAATCGGCGACTAGGATTTAAAAGGGGTTGAATTAATACGTATAAAAAAAAGGAGAAACCCTAGCCGAAAAGAAAGAACGCGAAAGAGAAAGAAAAGAAAAAGACGGAACCCTAGCCGAAGGAAAGAAAGGAGAAAAGGAAGGACGAAGGAGTCCGATCACCCCGAACAACGAGCCGGAGACAAGAGCGAGATCGGACGACTTCCCCGTGGATTAATCCGGTGAGTGAATCCTCGTTGTGGTTTTCGGGATCTTCTTTCACGTTTTTGTTTAGGGTTTCGGTCGTCTTCGTCATCTCCGCCACCGCCGCCGTCGTTGCGCAAGTTAGGGCACGACACGGGCGGCGGAGACGTGCGATGCCGCTAGGGCATCGCGCGGGCGGCAACCGCGGGAGCCACGCGGGCACTGTGCGGCCGCCACGTGGGATTGCACCCGCGCGGGGCACCGAGCGTGCGCCGCGCGGGCCCGCACCCGCGCAGGCGCCGCGCGGGCAGCACCCGTGTGGGCGCCGCGCGGGCGCCGCGCGGACCACACCCGCGCGGGCGCTGCCCGCGGAGGGCCGCCGCATGGGTTCGGGCGGCGCGGGGCTCCGGCAAGCGGCGACGGCTGCGCGGGCGGGGGGGGGGGGGGGGGGATCCGTTGATCGACGGGTTTGACGGTTTCCTTGGGCTTCCGTCGGACGGGTAATGTCGGGCTTTCGTTTTGTAGAGTTAGTACGTGGTTCTGACTTTGGTTACCCTTATGGACTCTTCTTAGGTCCAGATACGCAATGGGAGTGTGCGAAAAATTCGGGTGCTCCGATCCCCTCGCAACCAGGTGGGTACCCTTGCTATAAGTTCAACAAGTGCAGTAAGTGCACCATATCATCGTAAAAGTCTCGTTAACTTGTCTAATAAAGTAGATGGACTATTATACCTTCGCATGAATACTTTTATTTAATAATTGTGGCGGCTGCGGTCGCGGGGCTTATCACACGCCTATATCGGCAAATTCGGTTTTGGATGCTGCACGTACACAGGCGGATTGGCCTCCGCATGGGTGTACTTTTCCGGAGAAGTGGTTCGAGTGACCCGTGTGCCCCACGTGTATGGGGTGGGGACCTCTTCACGCCAGCTAAAGGCGCCGCACTAGCACCGTGAAGAGGTTAAAAGCATCATGGGGGTATGTGACTGTGCACGAGGGGAGACTTCCGTCTCTCCGACAGGTACTCTGGGGATGGGGCCCACCTTATTTCTGTAACAGGGTTTTAGCGAAAGGTTCCGGTGTAATCGGTTTGTTTTTAATTCAACGTTAAATGTTAAGACATCTACTTTATTTGTCACTGACTTTATCCACTCCGTGACAGGTTTGACTAGGTGCACTAGTCGGGATGGTGGAGAGACTGCGTCGAGAGGACCGTAGTCGTAGGAGGCTTTCTACTCATTGCTCCTTGGATTTATCTCAATTCTTTCTTAACTACTGTTAGTTTAATTTGCATCTGTGGATCATGTTAGTTGTAGTTAGCACTGTGGATTGGATGTACTTTTACGGTTTAGACATACTTCCGTGAGTTCGGGCGCGGCATGTTTTTATCATCATAGAAATGTTTGCGAAAACATTTTCAAAAAGCAGAGTGCCGTGTGGGCACAGATTTCGTAAACCGCTGGATTTATCCTTTCCAAACGATGTCGCCGCTCTCTTGGTTGAATGTGTAATTGTTTTAAAAAAAAAATGGGGTGTCGGGTGGACACCGTTTGCAAAACCGTAGATAAATACTCTCCTACTCTATGTTTGATGACGACTGTATGGTTGATGGTTGGTATTGTAAATGGGACGCCGTGCATATACAAAGGAGACTCCGTCCGATTGCAGGGTGAATTTGTATATGTGGCGGTCTGTCGTGCACCGGGGGCGAGGTTGATCTTCACGTGTGAAGAAAAAAAAATATAATACATGTTTTTCCGCTTATACTAGGACCTCCCGGGGCGTGACACCACCCCGGCGAGGGTTGGGATGATCTGGGTTCTAAGGGTTGCCTTCTTTTGGGTCGAGAGCTATGGGGGTTGTGACTGAAATCTGTTCTTGTTTGATTGGGGTTGTAAGTGTCAGTCCTCCGGAATTCTCGGTCCCGGTGTTGTTAGTTGTTTGGGTTTGATGTTGGGCCGATGGGTGTTCCGGCCAGTGGGGTTAGTCGGTGGGTTCGAGAGTTTTTCGATCTGTTTGATCGTGGTTTGGGATTTCAGCCTGCTTATGCTACAGCTCTGGTTCTTAATTCTACACGATTCTTTTCCTCAGTGGGGTCGCTCCCCTTGAGTGCCACTCCGGATGCGATGGTTGTTTCGGTTCTTTCGAGCGCCCTACGAGACCAGTCCAGATAGGACAGTGGTGGTAGGTGAGCGCACTTTAGTCCATTGGGACGGACACCCTACAGGACCAGTCTAGAAGGGACAGTGGTGGTAGGTGAGAGAAGACTAGTCCTTTGGGACGCCCTATATTATTCCTACCCAGTGAGTGGAGGAATTGTAGGTGAGCGCAGGCTTGACTGACCTTTTTGGCAATCATTACAGTTGGGTTGGTTTGGGCACCTCGAGTTAGAGTAGTTGCATTTCATCATCTGTTTCACCCACCCATTGAGCATCGTAGATAGAGGCATGATAGCTGTAGTGTCCTTTCCAGCTATTTTATTCTTTTTACAGTATACCTGTTATCTTATGCCTCTAGTAGACTTAGTGGGCAGACCGTTGGTCTTGTAGATGGTACCCATTGAGAACTACTATAGGATATAGTTCTCACACCCTCTGTCGGTGATAGGTTTGAAGAGGCTTTCCTTCCGTCCCTACTCCAGTTGGCTTAGCGGATCGAGGTGAGGGAGTCGCGAGATAGATCCCTCCCAGTGTTGTTCTTTATGGTGAGATAAATGTACCAACCCGGATTGTGAGTTTTACTGTACACTAATGTATTTTTTATTTTAGTTTATCTTCCTTTTTGGATTCATAGATGTTGTATAGGAGATTTTTACTTGTTTTTTGTTTCAGTGGATCGGATTATTGTATTATTATTTTAGGATATGGATATTGTATCTTTTTTTTCAGTTGTACAGTGGTTCAAATTTTTATTACAATAGTTTTTTTTCATCTCTGATATCTGTTTAGTTGGTAGATGATACTTTTTGCAGGTTGGACACTTCGCCTATGCGGGGTTTCCCGTATAGGTGGCGGATCTGTTGGCGAGGCCAGATCGCAGTTTCGACCCCAGGGCGTGACACAGCGCCCGAATCAACCCTGGTCGTTTGATCTGCCATGTGTCACCATCCGTGCCGCGCCGCTCGGTCAAAGGCTCCGCCAATCAGAAGGCACCGTGTGGCGCCCTCATCTACTCACGCGCTGATAGCACGATCGCGCTCGGCCAACTAGAGGCGGCCAGGTGGCCACCCTATCCAATCGAGCCCCGACAAGGCGATCGGCTCCAACCAATAGGGTGATGCCATGTGGCATACCCAATCCATTCGGCGCCCGCGCTTGCCCGCACGCCTGCCCGGCCTACCCGTGCTGCTCCCGTGGGTCGTGCCTACTGAGCCCGCTACACCGGCCAACCCCGAGCTGCCACGTGGCTGCGCCGCGCCAATCAAAAGCTGCCACGTGTCCTCTCCCGGTCCACAACTCCCCCCGTGCACCCAAATTACTATAAAACTTCCAGTTGTCTATTTTCGGGCGTTCGGACTCAGAGAAATACATCCAAATAGTCGATTTCGAACGTTTTTTCGTGCTGAATCCAAATCGATATCTGTTTTACGCGAAACCACTTCTATCACTCGACGAAAATACCCAAATAGGAAATCGTGATCCATTTTTCACGCTGAGCCCCTTTTTTGGGACCGATCTACGTGCAACCAACTCCATCAAACGAAAATAGGCCTCCACAAGCTGCTGATCATGTTGTAATCCTCTACGGGGATTCGAGTCATCACATGTACATCTCTTGGTCCAATGGAAGAAATAGTAGCAAGATAATAGAGAACTTGTAAATACTATGCTAATATGCAGGTATGATGTCACGCCCCGGGGGTTTGTTTTAGCGGAAACGGCACGTTTTTTTTTTTTTTTTTTTTTTTTTTGAAAGGCCTTTCTTCCCCGGCGCGTGCCCAGACCCGCCGCACATACAGGATCTCTCTGCAAACGGACAGAGTCTCCCCTGTACGTGCACGGCGTGTAATTGAGTACATCTCTCAAACAAGCATAGCCATTCAATCACAACATTTATTAACATACAACCAGCATTCTAGGTATTTAAGCGCATGGCCGATTCAATTTGAAAAGGATAAATCCACAAATTTAAAAGAGTGCCCACCCGACACTTATGTTTTGAAAACGAGTTTTCGAAACCAACATAAAACCACAGGGTTTGAAAACGGTGCCCACACGACACCCAAGTTTTGAAATCCGTTTCGCAATCCATAAATCCACAGGGTTTTGAAACCAGTGCCCACACGACACTTAGATTTTAAAAACGATTTTCGAAATTCTTTCTTTGGTTTTGTCTTTTCTTTTCTTTTTCAAATGGCCAACAGAAATGAAAGGACAAGTAATGCATCACAGTATAACCAAATACCGACATCCACGTCGACCCCCAGGGGTATCGAGAACCTCACATGTATCAACAAATTAAATGAAATGCAAGATAAGTAAAGGAATACAGTCCAGGGTTCCCAGCAACCCGAAGCTCCCGCCCCGTCCTCACCGTCGCCTACCTCTCTCTCCGCCCGGTCCCTGTCACGAAGTGGGAAGTCAGTAACGAATAATAGTAAAGCAAGAAAATGCAGTAAAGCAAACCGTGAAGTAACCGGAGCAACCACCCTCTCCAGAGGGGAAACAATAACCTGTACACCTGTATCCTGCTATACCTGGCCACGTCGGACAACTAAACCGATGGCCCATACCGTACCTGCAAAACCCGACCACGTCGGACAACTAAACCGACGGGTCGCACCGCTCGCACCTCGGCGCCTCAACCCCACAACTAATAAGGGGCCCCACTACGTCACCTCGTGGGTATACACGGGTCATAGACCGCTTTTCCGGAAAAGTGCACCCCTCACGGTGGCCAAACCGCGGGTGCACGTGTTGCAGCCTCGAGCACAGGAACCACAATGCATGAGCAATAGTAAGGCAGTAATCACAATGTATGTGAAACAATAAGATAGTAACCATGATGCACGAATCAGAGTAAGATAGTAGCATGTATACTCAAGGTACCCTACTAATAGCATAATCGAAGGAAGGACGGTAACTGGTAACATCAGAATAAGAAATCACATAACCAGCAGTATGAAGCAATAATCCGTAGCATCTAAAGTAATGACATCAGGTAGCATTCAAGTGGACGATAACATGTAATATTTAAGTTGAAACAGTCAACGAAGATCGACACTAAATACCACGCTCAGCCCAAGTACGCACTAGGTTGACCCCTCCCAACTTAATAAAAATTAAATGCAGGGACTTAGAAAAACAACCCACCTCAAGCACGAAGAAAGAGACGTGTGGAAAATCCGACCGAAAAACCCTCACCGCGGGGCCGAACAGCTGTAACACAAATTCATTCGTCAAAAACGTCGTCACGGTTCAAAACACTCAAAAACGGGGCGAACGGGCTAAAAACGGAGCTCCTGGGCCCTTTTTCTGAAGATGGGTGTACGGGCCCATGCGTGGACCGGGTCCACGACAGCGGGCAGCAGGGCGTGAGCCGGGAGCACGCGGCGCGGTGGACCAGCGCCGTATTGGGCCGGGCCGCGCACGGGTGCGGGCGCGCACCGGGTGCATGCCCCGCGGCCGCTGTGGCGCACACCGGGTGCACGCCCGGGCGTGCACCGTGGGGCCTGGCGCACCGGCCCGTGCGCCGGGTCCGCGTCCCCGGGCCGCGTGGGCGTGCGCCGGGTGCACGCCGGCCCGGTGGACCGCGCGGCCTGGCGCACAGCTCTGTGCGCCGGGTCTGCGGCCCCGGGCCGGAGCGGCGTGCACCGGGTGCACCCGGGCAGGTGGACCGCGGCCAGAAAAACCCCAACGGTGGTTCGTTTTCGACTCCGATCGCGACCCCGCGCTCACGGCGGCTCCGGCGATGACCCCGTGTACACGGTAACGGCGGCGGCGGCCTCCCGTTTAACCACGGCGGCGGCGGCCTCCCGTTTAGTCCCCGAATTCGCCTCTCACGCGGCCCGAGACGGAGGAAACCCATCCCGAAACCTCAAGGGTTTCCCCCGCTTTTCTCGAAACAAGAAATTGAAAGAATAAACAAATTCACCGTTTACCTTGGTCGCGGCGTGAGAGTTTGCAAGAAGAGGATCGTCCCGGAGGTGCGCAAACGTTCCTCCTCCCCTCGCTTGTTCCGCCGTGAATCTCCGAGCCGCTCGATCGCAGGAAGAGGAAGAGGAAGAGGAAGCAGTTCCTATCGCGATCGGGTGCGATACGTACGAGGTAAAGAAGAAAAAAAGAATAAAGGGGGGGGCCGAGACCTAAATTTCAATTACCAAATTAATTAGTTGTTTTGGGCACCGTAGGGGACTTAACCCCAAAAATTCCCGAATTACCCAAATAAAGAATCGGTAGACAGGTTTGGAGGCAATTAAACCCAAACCTTGGGTCAAACCGGGGTGAGGATTTGGGTTCGGACCTGGGTCCGTCGCGTCTCGAAAGTCGTGCCGGTTGCCTGTTAACACACGAACTTCCGGAATTTATTCT
>JAQOTM010000028.1:297373-345383 GCA_029168755.2 Tillandsia fasciculata
CAATTTAATTTTTGCAAGGTGCATAAATTTGATTGTAGTTGTGGGTAATATATGAAATTTTATATTATGTATCTTGTTATTTTCCTTGATCTATTGGATGGCCGTGTTTTCTAGGAGAATCAAGAACCATGGTGGAGTATTATTATGTTGATGCAAAATGGATTACTGATAAAATTAGTATATGTTTGGTTTGAATGTATGGTGATGGAGTTGTGATAATTATTTATATCAAAAGGATATTTTTCTGTGTGTGTGTGTTTTTTTTTTTGTTTTTGAGAAAGAGAGAAATTTTAGAGGTTCTGATTTGATTTTGTAGTGTTGTTTAATCATTTTATGGGGATCGAAGTTCCTTTTTCCTTGAATTAATGAATTTGAGAGTTTGAAGGACTTGTTAATAAGAGTGTAATAGCATGAAAAAGTCTACATTAACTTAAATACACTGAGAGATTTATGTGTGAAATTCTTTTGTAATTCGTTTATGATAACAATATCTTTACCGAAGGGCGCTTTGTGCCCGGAGTCTGAAAAGCCTTTGGTTATTCGTACGCTCCATTTAATGATTGTGAAGATTCGAAATCTGAAACCATCGAGATATGAACTGCCTTAGGTTTTTGTTAGTATTTTTGTATCGGGAAAATTCAACTTCTTTCAACTCTTCATCTCCTAGTGCACTTCGTGCCAATTAAGGATTTGCTTGTTTATTACCTTAGCTTTGTCATGAAAAGTTTCATTTAGACCTTATTTATTTCTTACAATCGATCTTCTGTAAGGTGCTTGTGTTCCTTTCAGTGCATGAAACCTTTTTTTTTATTGTGCATTTTAATGAAACATATTTTCTATTCTTTTTTCCCTTTTTATGCCGTAGTTCATCTTAAACCTAATTAGAGTTCTCACAGTATTTAATTCAGCATTTTCTCAGCTTCTCAATAGAATCCAAAGAAAAGGAGGCTCTAAAATTGATGCAATACCTATAGATATGATCCAATACAGAGAATGCTCTCTTTAACTCCTAGCAGTAAAGAACACTGAAATCTAAGCATAACTAAAGTGGTAATCTGCATAAATTAAAGTCAAAATAAAGACATGCTAGTTTTTGATGAATGCAATTAGTTGCATTTGAATTTACCCCCAAAAATATACTTTTGATCACAAAGCCTAATCTTAGAATTTAAGAATGCTGGGTCTTAGTTCCCATTAAAAAAGTGGGCCATCATGCACCACATCAAATTGGAGTTAAATTCAGGTCAGCCTATTAAAACTCTTAAAATTGTAAAAGCTATACTTACTCTGCAGTATAAGCAAGATAAAGCAATAAAAAAAACCTTTTTTACTCCAGCATCTTTAATGCCGTTAAATATTGTTTCAATGAAGTTCAACGGCAAGATAATGCCTTAGGCCAACTTATGATTGATTCATGCTATTCGTACTCCCACCAATTTTTAGAAGCCTTGTTCTTGGATAAAATTATAGAGTAGTATGTACTTGTGCATGTATTCGTAGCTTTGTTAGTAGTAGTTTTTACCTAAATTATCTGCAAATTATTCATCCTAAACTCATGCATATTCATAGGTGTCATTGGAGTTAGATTTATTTCCCTGTATCTGATGTTCTGTAGATACTGATATTTTTAAGCTAGTAAATTAGTTACTTTTAGCATCACTTTCCTAATATTAATTATATTTCTCTCTTTTTTTTTCGTTCTATTTTTTTTTTTTGGTAGTTGTTCGTAATCAGCAGAATGATTTAGAAACAGAAGAAGTTGAATGCACAAGTGTTACGGCTGATTATATAACAGAGGTGGGACTTGAATTCAGCAAATATTGAATGCCCTTGTAAAATACAATCATGTCTTTAATAAGCTCAGCAGATCCTTCTGCAACTCCCTACGTCGATTCCAATTTCTACGCACGTAGAAACAGCGGTGATAGCTCGGGCTTTTCCATGAAAGCATTCAATTCAGATGAGAAAATTTTCCATTATGGCCCTGACTTTTCTGGGATTTACAGTCAAAAATACTTCACTAGTTCTCCCACCATAGAAAATGTTAATCCCCTCATATCCTCGCCTTCAATTGACGAATCTCTGTTCCATCCGATGGTTGATACCCAATCTCCTTTTTTTTTGGATAATCCCGATTCATCTCTAAGTTCCGATGTTTCTCATCAGAGTTCACATTCTTTATCGGATCATCAAATTCTAGGGAACTCCATAGACTTTCCGGAAGAAGAAATGAGAACAAAGCTCTATGAACTCGAGCAGGTTTTGCTGAATGATAATGATGATATGGAAGTAGAAGAACACTTGGTTATTGAAGATGATTGGTCTGAGCCAATTAAGAACCTCATACTCACAAACTCTCCAAAGGAATCCTCGTCGGACTCAAGCCTGAGTTGTACGGGAGAAGCACGGACACCGAAGCAGCTCCTTTTCGACTGTGCGGCTGCAATAGCAGAAAACAGCATAGAAGAATCGGAAACCATTATAACGGAGCTTAGGCATTTGGTCTCAATACAAGGGGAGCCAGATCAAGGCTTGCGGCTTATTTGGTAGAAGCCCTTGCAGCGAGGATAGCCTCTTCAGGACGAGGCATTTACAAAGCACTTAAATGCAAAGAACCTCAGGGCAATGATCGACTTGCGGCAATGCAGGTTCTATTCGAGGTGTGCCCATGCTTTAAATTTGGTTTCATGGCGGCTAATCACGCAATCCTTGAAGCAATTGAAGACGAAGAGAGGCTTCACATCATAGACTTCGATATTAACCAAGCAAGCCAATACATAACATTGATACAAATGATGCAATCTCTTGTGGCTCAAAGGAAAAAGCCTTTCCACATGAGGATAACTGGAGTGGACGATTCCGAATCGGTGCAGAGGGTGATCGGAGGGCTGGGAATTGTTGGTAAGCGGCTTGAGAAGTTAGCGGAGGATTGTGGGGTTGTGTTTGAGTTTCGGGCTGTGGCAGCTAAGATTGGGGACGTGACGCCTGAAATGCTGGATTGCCGGCGCGGCGAGGCAGTGGTCGTGAATTTTGCCTTTCAGCTTCATCACATGCCGGACGAGAGCGTGTCAACGGTAAATGAGAGGGACCAGCTTCTGCGAATGGTGAAGGGCCTCAGACCAAAACTTGTGACCATGGTTGAGCAGGATGCAAACACAAATACTGCGCCGTTTTTACCAAGGTTTTGCTCTTTTACAGAAGCCTGTTCCATTCTTTCAGTGTATAACATTTGTTCCACCCCAACTTTATGCGATTGTAGATAACTACTAGATGTTTAACTTGAAAGATTAATAACCGTGAATGATCTGGCATAAGTAAAGTTCCACTCATTACCTATTTTCCTTTGTTCTCAGTAATGGCCATTAGTCACATGGTGTCAGCTGTCCTAAATACTCACGAACTCATCAAGTGTCTTGAGTTTATGTGACAATCATGTGGTTGACAGCTTACTAATTGCGGAAATGGGTGGTAGGTGGGGAATTGCGTCTGTCTAATGTTTCATTGAAGATTTTCTTTTTTCAAAATTAACCCACGAGGTGTCTATCTATTATACAACAATTCCAAAAGTTATTGCTGATTAATCTTTATCCTCGACATTCTCTTCCTTATGTTCGATGCTCCTTGCTCGCGGTTATCTCTATAAAAGGGAAAAATGTTTGCTCTACTTAATGCTTCTTGTTCTTTTCTCAAAATCAAGATATTGAAATATGAAGCAAATATGTTCTCAAAAAATGATATTGGTAAAATGACAGGTTTGTGGAGGTTTACAATTATTATTCAGCCGTCTTCAACTCACTCGATGCAACTCTTCCAAGGGAGAGCACTGAAAGGATAAATGTGGAGAAGCAGTGCCTTGCACGTGAGATTGTGAACATTGTGGCGTGCGAAGGCACTGATCGTATAGAGAGGTAATTCCAGATAGATTGTCTACTATTTCCCTTTCGCTGAAAATGTTAATTTTGATAAATCATATGACTCTTTTCTTTCCAAAGATATGAAGCTGCCGGAAAGTGGAGGGCGAGGATGATGATGGCAGGCTTTGTTTCATGCCCATTTAGTTCAAATACTAGTGGAGCTATAAGAGCACTAGGAAAGTCGTACTACGACTATTTTACAGTTAAGGAGGAAAACGGCGCGCTTTACTTCGGTTGGGAGGACAAGATTTTGGTCATGGCTTCAGCGTGGAAATGAATCGATAGAGTTGTCTCTAGTGTTGTATAAATGTGGTTTGAAATTCTAAATATAAGTTGTACCTAATTACTAACCCAAATTTGGCTTGGGTGCGTGCCGAAAAACGGATTGCAACTCCTGTTGATTAAGATCCCAGTTTATTGTACTAATCATAATAATATCTGTTGTATAAGTTAATGCTTAGTTGATTCCGCTACGAAATGGTTTTTTGATCTAGTCTTCTTGAAATGCTTCTTTTGACTAGTTCTTGGCTTTTCACCGTGGTTGATGTTAACTATTATTTAATTATATACTAAGTTTCATAATTATGTCTAATTCGTTTTTGCATTAGTTATTGTTCAGTTTCAGAACCTTGGTATGTCCATTAACTATTTGATGACATTTATAATAAGATCGTACTTAACTGTCTGTTTAAATTTATGCCCCTATAAAATTTTGAAATTGCAAGAATATTCTTCTTGCTTGCAGTTTCTACTCGGCTAATCTACTGTTGGAAAGTTGGTTTTCCAGTATGTAAAGGCCATATTGCAAATAAATGATATAATTGGTGTATATTTGTAAACATTTCTATACAAGAATCACAATAAGGAAATGGCACTGTGATGAGTACTTGTCTAGAATCATAAAATTTTCTTATATTTTCTTGTACTTGGAAAGATCTTCAACCATATTTTGTTGATTGACTGTCTGCCGGTGATAAAAATACCTCATTTTTTTTTTTCGCTTTTGTTAGAAAAGAAAAAATTACATGAATTATATTCAACTATCTAAACTTTGAAAATTTTGATTTTATTAGTCAGCCTTTCAATTTGTTTGATTTAAGTTTTTCGATGACTCTCCCGACACACAATTTAAAGCTAATTTTTTACTCTAATAAATTTATAGTTACAAAAATAACACAAATTATATTAATTAAAATTTTAAATATAAACGACGTATTTAAATTTTGAAGTTAAAAAACTATTAACTAATTCAAATCAAATGAACTAAAAGATTTGGTAGCAAAATCAAAACTTTGAAAAATTACATAGTCAAATAAAAATGGGTGATAGTCATGAGGTAAGTTCTATATTCCATCTATTACTCCATCTGATTTTTCTTCATCTAATTTTCACCTAACTTTAAATCCATCTATTACTCCATCTGATTTTTCTTCATCTGATTTTCACCTAATTTTAAATCCATCTATTACTCCATCAGATTTTTCTTCAAGTTGGACTTTTTTTTAGCTGAGCCTGACCTTTCTACTATGTGAAAGATGCTGGATTTACTGCTTTAGTATTTTCAGCCAAGTTGGAAATTTTATTATTGGTGAATTTTGTTACTATGTGTCCAGAGACAATAAACTCGATCCCTTTATTTGTAGAAATACTATAGTTCTCATTTCTATGATTAAAGATCCTCAAATTGTTACTTATTTTTTACTTCAATATCATTATTACAGAAGTTCTAAATATCCGGCATATTTTAGATTATTATATCTTTTTTCAGGATGCTTTTCTTTTTCGAAAGTAATCTCACTCATTGTTATATTTTGGACTCGTCGCAACCCGTCAAAGACGAAAACACTTTGAGTAGTGGACGGCGACGAGGATGATGGTGTGGCTCAGATACACGAAATTGAGATAATTGTTTGAGAGAAGAAAGGAATGAAGGAAAAGAATAGAGAGAAAAGATAGAGAGCAGATGTGGGGATTGGGATTAGATAGAGAAAGAGAATAGAGAGCAAGGAGAAGGATAGCTGGGGAGAAAGATCGAGTTAATTTATTTACTTCATTCATGCTATTTTACTGTTTACAGATACTATTTATATCATCTATTACATGTACTGTAATATAAAAATAGTAAAATTGCTGGACCAAACTATGAAAGCTAATAAGAAATAGCCAAAGGGTCTTGTGGGCCAATTTGGATGAGAATGCAGGCTTCCGGTTGAGCTCTAATGCATTTGTGGTTGCTTTGTGGCTTATCGGAGTGGATCCAGTTATCGATCTCATCCGCCCGATCTGCGTCCAATCCGCTAGCTGGGAGGATTTAAATACTTCTCAACTCCCCTAGCTTGGCCTTAGATGCTGTGGGCGGCCTCCTTTCTCCAAAGCTGTTGGACCCAAACCACCCTACTACTGAGTCTTCAGTTCTCCGTGAATGTGCCCTTCTTTTGGATGCCTTGATCCGTCATGAAAGAAAGCTAAGTCTCCTCCACGAGCTTCTTTGTTCTTTAAAACTACTCTACTGCTATCTACTTAATTTCTACCTCCCTCCTTCTCATCCCTAGGTTGTTACACTCATCCTAAGAAGGGTTCTAGCAGGTGCAGGCTTGAACTTGATGTGTCCAAGGCATATGAAACGTCATATATATGCAGAACAATATGAATATTCAACTTGGATTCATCCGCAGGGAGGAAAATAGTGTTGCCCATAAGCTTGCTGCATGTGCTCCTGAAAATTGCCGCAATAAATCTTGGCTTTCAGAGATAGAATTTTTTTTTTTTTTTTTTTCTTTTATTTTACTGAGTTCTTCACCTAAAGTTCTATACCAGTTATTGATAGTTAGAATTAGAAAATAGTAAAAACGTATAAAACTTACTTGAACTATGGATCATTTTGATTTATCTACTTAATTTTTTAAAATTTTGATTTTACTATTCAACCTTCAATTTATTTGATTTAAATTAGTTTATGGCACTTTAACTTCAAATTTCAAAATAATTACTTTAATAAGTTTATAGTTATAAAAATTGCGTAAAATATACTAAATAAATCTGTAAAAATAAACAAAATATTCAAAATTTAAAATCAAAGTGTTATTGACTGTTTCAAATCAAACAAATGGAAAAAATCGCTATTAAATTTAAATTTTTGAAAGATTAGATAGCTAGACCCACATAACCCATAGTTTAGATTCTTTATTTTTTTACCCTCGAAAATTAAAAAGCACTGTCTACAAGATTTTCATTTAATGCCTAAGATTTAAATAGGCATTGATAATTTAGTTGATATGCAACACAAAAACATTGTCACTCTCCGAGACCGTCTATTTGATCAGTTCGGACATGCTAACAGACTCGCTAATCGGACATAACCTCTCTATATCCGAAAGGAACGAAATAAACATTTCAAGCAATACGAGATATAATATATATATAAGATTACTAAACTGAACATTCAACTTTAAATATAAATACAACTAAATAAAACTGAAATGAAAAATACTAGAATGAACATTTGTCATATAACAATTAGTTACAATTTTCTAAAAATGGGTAATAATAATACCACTAGACCCTCTAGATCTCTATGTTGCTGGGCTCTTGCCCCTTATCGTGTGCCTCACCGGCTGTATTTGGATCTGTAAAAAGTGAAAATCAACAGGGTGTGAGAATGACGAATAGTTCCCAGTGAGTTTATCCACCGAGAAAGATGTTCTACTGTCGCGCCCCAGGGTCGAAACTGTGACCCAGGCTCGCCAGCAGATCCGCCACCCATACGGGAATCCCCGCATAGGCAAAGCGTCCAACCTGCAAAAGGTAACATCTAACCACTAAACAGATATCAGAACTGAAAATAACTACTGTAATAAAAATTTGAAGCACTGTACAATTGAAATAACGGTACAATATCCATCTCCTAAAAATATAATACAATAATCTGGTCCACTGAATCAAAGTACAAATAGAATCCTCCTATGCAACATCTATGGATCCAAAAAGGAAGATAAACTAAAACCATAAGATACAACAATATACAGTAAAACCCACAATCCAGATTGGTACATCTATCTAACCAAAATGAACAACACTTGTAGGGATCTATCTTGCGACTCCCTCGCCTCTATCCGTCAAGCCAACTAAAGCATGGACGGAAGAAAAAGCCTCTGCAAAACTGTCACCAAGAAATGGAGAAAAGCCCTTTATATAACCCAAAAGATCTCTGAAAAATTCCCAGAATTCAGGCTCTGGGTACATTTTCGGGTGCCCGGATCTCTCCACCGTCAACGCGCCATCAGCGTGTGATGATCCGAATCTCCGCGGGAGTTTTGCGGTGCGATCAGCAATTTCTGGAGGCTTCTTCTGTGTGATGGAGGTGTTTGTGCGCGAATCGGACTCAAGGAATGGACCCCACGCAAAAATTGGATCAAGTTTACTTACTCGGATGCCTTCATCAAAATTTAGAATCGGTTTCATGCAAAACGAAGGTCGTATTTGGATTCAGCGTGAAGAAACGATGGAAATTGACTATTTGTATGTATTTTTTCTGAGTCCGGACGCACGAAAACGGACACCCGAAAGTTTTACTGTATTTTCGGGTGCATGGTGTGTAGGTTTTTAATAAGGATCCCCAAGGATCTAAATAGGTACTATCAAACACCTAGAGGGGGGGTGAATAGGTGTAATATTTAAAAATAAATCTCAGTGCAAAATAAAAACCAATGCGGAAAATAAAAAAGCACACCGAGATTTACGGTGGAAACTCCAATCCAGGAGAAAACCACGGGACCAACACGCAATAACAATCCACTAAGAATTGAAGAATAACAAGGTGATTACCGACTCCACGGACTCAAACCCCTCCTTCAACTTCTTCGGATCTTGCGCTCACCGACTGCACGTCCACTGCACACGTTTGAATCCACGAATGCCACTCGAATCCACGAGCACACGTTTCGAATCCACGAAACGCCTTCAACACATCGAATCCACGATGCTATGTCGAATCCACGACACAAACTTGATAAAAGCTTCGATGGTGATCCTTTGCTTAGATTATCAATGAAGATCCATGGGAGAAATCTCTAAGCAAAGATTAGATCAATTCGACAAAAAGTATGTCTTGAAAGAACCGTCGAATGGACCTAAAAGAGGCTAAAAGAAGAACGATAAAAAAACCTAGCCTCTAGGGTTGCTCTCAAGTGTTTTCTAAATTTTTTGGTAGTTCTTGAGAAACCCTAAGTGTCTATTTATAGGTTAGAAACCTTTGGAAAGAGATAAACATCAAAAACTGACTTAACAGAATTTTTCCCGCACGACGGTCCGGACTGGTTCAGGACTGGTTCAGGACTGTCGTCTTTTTTCAGAGAATTTCCTGAAAAAACAGTTCGGGGTCCGGACTGGATTTGGCTGATCCGGAAGCGGTCCGGACTGGTTCAGGACTGGTTCAGGACTGAAATTCCGCATGAACTAAACTATGTTCGGGGTCCGGACTGGATTGGTCTGATCCGGATCCTGAACATCCAACTTGTCCAGTTTTTGATTTTTATGCAATGAAAACTTATCCAAGTGTTTCTAAACTACACAAATGTATTCGGATCACCAAAATTATTTAGTTAAACGTACCTGATCATTCCGAATCCATTTTCCTTGAGATTGATGTATATGATCCATAATTCTTTAACTTCAATCTTCAAGACTCCATTTTCCTTGAGATTGATGTATATGATCCATAATTCTTTAACTTCAATCTTCAAGACTCAAAACACTGAGTGTCAACTTGAGCTCTTGTTGAATCTTCTCTAAGTCTTCGATTGCTGATTGACAATTTGATCACTTCAAGACTCCGACTCAACTCACCGACTTGACTCACGAAATATGCCAACACAAAAAGCCGTAACATGGTGAACTGGTGGACCGAAGGTGTGCCACATGGCGGCTTTCCGTTGGTGCCATACGCCACGTGGTGGAGCTGGAGGCGCAGCGCAGCGGGCTCGGCCCACGCAGCAGGCGCGGGTAGGCCGGGCAGCGACGCGGGCAGCATTGGGAGTGGGCGGATAAGGCGCCACCACGCGTCGCGTGCCCATTGGCGAGCACGATGGCCCCGTCGGGGTGCGACGTGTGGCGGGCATCTGGTGGCTGGGGCACGGGGGGCGCGGCCGCTGGATGCTTGCCGCGTGGCGGCCCGGCGACACAGTGCCGGGCCGGCCTGTTACTGTAGCAAGGGAGGCAGCAGCAACTCCCATTTCTTCTCCAATGTTTTTTTAAAAGGGATTTCTTCCTCCACTTTGGTTCTTTTGGTTTGAGATTTTCCAGAGGGTTTTGTACCAGAGCTTCATCAACAACTCTACTATAACACTGGATTTTTGGAAGATTTTTGAAGGCCATTTTGATCACCTTCTTCATCAAACTTGGAGGACATCGCCATTGTTACACCTACAGCCCACTCCATCGCGTTTCGGTGCAAAAATCCTACAGAGCTAACCAGAGGGAGTTTTGACCTGATTTTTGGTTGTCTTTGTAGAGTACCGAGGATTCGTGTAGTGCACCGACTTCGCGTGTTAGCGCGGTGCAGGGAAATCGCCTGGGGCATGTTCATTTTATGAGTACAGATGAGTTCGAGACATTTCGGATCGACGCGGAAGCCTCCGGATTGAAAAGCGAGTTGACGGCGTCGGAATTGAGAGCCTCAGCTTGATACAGCATTTTTGGGTTATTGCGTACAAGTACGTGTGGATGGGTACTGGAACCAATTAAAGGCTTATCCGATAGAGAGTTTTCAGTTGGGAAAACATCAGAATTTTTCTAAGTCCTTGGGTACCGGTACTGGGCTCTGAGTACCGGAACCCCGAACCCCATTTGGCTTGAGTTCCGGTATGCAAGGAAGGGTACCGGTACCCTGTGTTGGATTGATCAGAGTTGGCCTCGGGTTGGGGATTTTATGTTTGGGTACCGGTACGGGGGACTCGGGTACCGGTACTCAGCCTCCAGAACTTGGGGGCAGTGAGGTAAATTTCTGTTTTAAGTGGGGGCAATTCAGTATTTTCACCCTGCCATCCCAACCACCCCCCTGTATGACATTAATACCTCTTCTCCTCTCCCTTAAAGGCACCACCCACCCTCCTTTATTCTCAGCTGGAACCAGGGAAAGGAAGAGCGATTGAGCGGGAGTGAGGGAGAGAGGGAGTGAACGGTGAGTTCTTGGTGGATTTCCTCTTCGCGCCAAAGCTTCAACTTCTGCTCGTGAGCGCGAGAGAGAGGGAGCTTGTCCTGTTGAGGAGAGCTCAATTGGAGCATGCGCGAATGCGGCATTAGAGGTGAGTTGTGCGCATTTCCAAGCTTTTGTGGTATTTCTCGGATTTTTGGATTTTTGGCTGAGTGTTGCCCAGTGTACTGTGCGGAGCAACAGGGAGCGTGGACCGTGTGCGCAGGGAGCTTGGTGGAGTTGGCTGTGGTGTTGACCTGAGCTTGTGGGAGCTTTGCTTGAGGCCTAGAGAGTGTGCTGTGAGCTCTTGGAGGTCTCCCTTGGGCGTTGGCAGAGTTGCGCGCGACCGAGAGCCAGGTGCTGTTTCGGCAGGTTTTCGACAGTGAGCGAGCCCGCGCTTCACCGACTTCGGCTTAGCCTGTGGAAAGCGATCCAGGTGGGTTGGAAATTCTTTCAAGATTTGTGGAATGCCTTCTAATGCTATTGTATGCATGTTTAGCATGTCTAGAATATTTGTTATTATAGCTGGTAAATTTGATAGTTGCCTAGAAAATTTCAGATTGATAACAGAAACCCCAAATTATTTTTAGTAGGCTTGGGACATCATATGACACTAAACTACATGGATAGTTGACATCAGAATAGCTTCTGAACTGTTTTAAAAATCGCTGAATCCGTTTTAATGAAAAGCTGGCTTTAAAAATAGTTTTTAAACAATGAGATCGCCCAGAGGGGTCGGATAGGTTCATGATGCATGGATACTCGTGCCTGGGGGCCGAGAGGATTTTTATTTACTCAGTGGATGGGTTTCTAGTGTCTTGGGGATTTTATGGGCTTTATCAGATCGAGTCGTGGAGGATTCTCCGACCTAGACATGATTGTGAGATTGTTGGCATTCGAGTTTTCGATCTGTTTGATCGTGGATTATAGCCTGCAGATGCCGCTTATTATGCCAGATGAGACACACTTGTTCCTCAGTGGGGTCGCTCCCCTCGAGTTGCCGCTCCGGATGCGATGATGATGCGCCTACGCTGATACACTAGGGAAGCGCAGGTTTGACTGGACTAGATTGGGCAGTCAGTGAGATTGGGTTGATGTGTGTGAGTGGATGCATAGCATGTTCTTAGTTGAGTTTTTCCTTTGAGCATGATACTTGAGGCATATTAGCTGTAGTTTCATTTCAACTTTACTATTATCTGCATACCCTATTGTTTTGCCTCCAGTAGACTTAGTGGGCATACCGTGGACATTGGCGATAGTACCCACTGAGAACTACGTGTTGGTGTAGTTCTCACACCCGCTGCGGTGACAGGTTTTCCAGAGGTTGCTGTTCTGGCTTTAGTTCGTGCGGAGATAGCTGATCGATGTAAGGGCGTTGCCGAGTAGCTCCTTACCTATTTTATTTTGAGAGTCAGAGGTAGAGGTACCCTGTATTTTTGAGATTCCACTTTTGTACTGGACAGTCTGGGAGATTTGTACCTTTTTATTTGCATAGCAGGAGAGACTATGTACTGTGGATTTATGTATATTCAGATGTTCAGTTTATGATTTCTGTAGCTACTAGCTTTATTTCAGCTCTGATACATGTTTAGCTATAGATTTGACTTGCAGGGTAGACGCTTCGTCTGTGCGGAGATTCCCATACAGATGGCGGATCTGTTGGCGAGCCCGGGTCGCAGTTTCGACCGCGGGGCGTGACTGTGACGCCCCAACTTCCCAGGGGGTCACCCATCCTAGAACTACTCTAGCTCTAGCATGCTTAACTCTCTTAACCTCTTGGGCCTTGCTACCACTCGAAATGCTATAGCCGGGTTAAGAGATTTAGTCCTATTATATCATTTATATATAGGACTAATACACATTCCGGGGGTGTCATATTCTTCCCCCCTTTAAGCCCTGACGTCCTCGTCAGGCTCAAAGACACTCACAAGCACTAGGCGATGTGAGACTCGTCTTGCTAGCCTTAGCCGACCTTGTAGGGAGCTACACTCCACCCACAACGATCATTAGCCGGGGAGCCTCGCTCTACCCGCTATATAACCCTGACTCAGCCAAGACTCATCTCACATTTCCGGCTGGTGAATGGCTCTGATACCAACTGTGACACCCCAACTTCCCAGGGGGTCACCTGTGGGTTATGTTAATATGGATCTGAATAGGAGGAAAACCACCTAGAGGGGGGGTGAATAGGTGTAAACAATAAACACACCAAATCGTTGCGTAAAAAATAACCCAATGCGGAAAATAAATAAAGTACGCAAGATTTACGTAGAAAACTCTGTCACAGGAGTAAAAAACCACGGGACCGATAACACGGCGAAATCCACTAAGATTAAACACGTACAAGGTGATTTACCGTAACCCTACGACTCAACCTTTTTCATACGCTCCTAATTGATCTTCTCCGCTCGCTCCACAACGCTCCTCGAATCCACGAAGTCCAACGTCGAATCCACGACGTCCAACCAAATCCACGGTCTTCACCAAAGTAGCACGTATCGATCACACGAATGTACCTCGCTCCGAATCCACGAGAGCGGTAGCACCTTGAATCCACAAGGCCACGCGAATCCACACGCCGATTTTGAGAAATCGTTGTTTTTGTTAGTGATGACAATCCGCCGAATACTTAGATCAAAGATAGATAAGAAAACACCATCTAAGTATTCTTCAATTTGATTATACGAGAAATAGGAGTTTGAAAACCCTAGAGTCAAATTGAACGATATAGACGAAGAAACATAGATTAGATCATGTTTTTCTTTCTTCTCTATATATGTGGATTTTTTTATTTTTGGATTGCCCTAAAAGATGAATGATAGGGTCTATTTATAGGTCAGAACCTTTGGAAAGAGATAAGCATAAAAAACTACCTTATCTGGAATTTTTCCGCTCGGCGGTCTGGACTGGATTAAATCTGATCCGGACTATCGTCTTTAGATAGAACTTTTCCAGAAAAACAAGTTCGGGGTCCGAACTGGAATTTCCTGATCCGGACTGTTCATGCGATTTCAGCAAACACATAGTTCGGGGTCCGGACTGAGCAGAGGCTGTTCCGGACTGGAATTCCGCATGAACTAAACTATGTTCGGGGTCCGGACTGGAATGGTCTGATCCGGATCCTGAACATCCAACTTGTCCAGTTTTTTATTTTTATGCAATGAAAATTCTTCCAAGTGTTTCTAAACTACAAGAATGTATTCGGATCACCAAAATTATTTAGTTAAACATACCTGATCCTTTTGAATTCATTTTTCTTGAGATTGATGTATATAATCCATAATTCTTCATCTTCAATCTTCAAGACTTAAAATATTTCACGAAATACGCCAATACAAATTCCATAACATCACCCATCCTAGAACTACTCTAGCTCTAGCACGCTTAACTCTCTTAACCTCTTGGGCCTTCCTACCACTCAAAATGCTATATCCGGGTTAAGAGATTTAGTCCTATTATATCATTTATATATAGGACTAATACACATTCCGGGGGTGCCATAGTGACAGTCTTCACAAGAGGTAGGCCTACAACTTTGGTATTCAAATCTCCGTTCTCTTTTGGTTGGGGCGAAGGCATTTGTCCTTCGGAACTTGGAAAAGTAAAACCGTTTTCAACTATTTTTTTAAGAATTAAACTTTACTAAAATTAGCGTTTCCTTCAACCAAAGTGGTTTTCTAAAAAGGACGTACTTTTGTCCTCACCAAGTGAGCGGTTGAGAGAAAATGACTTTCAGAAATAAATGTCACCTTTTTATATATACCTCCCCACCCCGGCGAGGGTTAGGATGATCTGGGTTCTAAGGATTGCCTTCTTTTGGGTCGAGAGCTATGGGGGTTGTGCCTGGAATCTGTTCTTGTTTGATTGGGGTTGTAAGCGTCAGTCCTCCGAAATTCTCGGTCCCGGTGTTGTTAGTTGTTTGGGTTTGATGTTGGGTCGATGGGTGTTTCGGCCAGTGGGGTTAGTCGGTGGGTTCGAGAGTTTTTCGATCTGTTTGATCGTGGTTTGGGATTTCAGCCTGCTTATGCTACAGCTCTGGTTCTTGATTCTAGACGATTCTTTTCCTCAGTGGGGTCGCTCCCCTTGAGTGCCACTCCGGATGCGATGGTTGTTTCGGTTCTTTCGAGCGCCCTACGAGACCAGTCCAGATAGGACAGTGGTGGTAGGTGAGCGCACTTTAGTCCATTGGGACGGACACCCTACAGTACCAGTCCAGAAGGGACAGTGGTGGTAGGTGAGAGAAGACTAGTCCTTTGGGACGCCCTATATTATTCCTACCCAGTGAGTGGAGGAATTGTAGGTGAGCGCAGGCTTGATTGACCTTTTTGGCAGTCATTACAGTTGGGTTGGTTTGGGCACCTCGAGTTAGAGTAGTTGCATTTCATCATCTGTTTCACCCGCCCATTGAGCATCGTAGATAGAGACATGATAGCTGTAGTATCCTTTCCAGCTATTTTATTCTTTTTACAGTATACCTATTATCTTATGCCTCTAGTAGACTTAGTGGGCAGACCGTTGGTCTTGTAGATGGTACCCACTGAGAACTACTATAGGATATAGTTCTCACACCCTTTGTCGGTGACATGTTTGCAGAGGCTTTCCTTCCGTCCCTGCTCCAGTTGGCTTAGCGAATCGAGGTGAGGGAGTCGCGAGATAGATCCCTACCAGTGTTGTTCTTTATGGTGAGATAAATGTACCAACCCGGATTGTGGGTTTTACTGTACACTAATGTATTTTTTATTTTAGTTTATCTCCCTTTTTGGATTCATAGATGTTGTATAGGAGATTTTTACTTGTTTTTTGTTTCAATGGATCGGATTATTGTATTACTATTTTAGGATATGGATATTATATCTCTTTTTTCAGTTGTACAGTGGTTCAGATTTTTATTACAATAGTTTTTTTTTCATCTCTGATATCTGTTTAGTTGTTAGATGATACTTTTTGCAGGTTTGACACTTCACCTATGCGGGGTTTCCCGTATAGGTGGCGGATTTGTTGGCGAGGCCGGATCGCAGTTTCGACCCCGGGGCGTGACACAGCGCCCGAATCAACCCTGGTCGTTCGATCTGCCATGTGTCACCCATCCGTGCCGTGCCGCTCGGTCAAAGGCTCCGCCAATCAGAAGGCACCGTGTGGCGCCCTCATCTTCTCACGCGCCGATAGCACGATCGCGCTCGGCCAACCAGAGGCTGCCAAGTGGCCACCCTATCCAATCGAGCCCCGACAACGCGATCGGCTCCAACCAATAGGGTGATGCCATGTGGCATACCCAATCCATTCGGCGCCCGCGCTTGCCCGCGCGCCTGCCCGGCCTACCCGTGCTGCTCCCGTGGGCCGCGCCTACTGAGCCCGCTACACCGGCCAACCCCGAGCTGCCACGTGTCCGCGCCGCGCCAATCAAAAGCTGCCACGTGTCCTCTCTCGGTCCACAACTCCCCCCGTGCACCCAAATTACTATAAAACTTCCAGTTGTCCGTTTTCGGGAGTTCGGACTCAGAGAAATACATCCAAATAGTCGATTTCGAATATTTTTTCGTGCTGAATCCAAATCGATATCCATTTTGCGCGAAACCACTTCTATCACTCGATGAAAATACCCAAATAGGTAATCTTGATCCATTTTTCATGCTGAACCCCTTTCTTGGGTCCGATCTGCGTGCAACCAATTCCATCAAACGAAAATAGGCCTCCACAAGCTGCTGATCATGCTGTAATCCTCTACGGGGATTCGAGTCATCACATCTACATCTCTTGGTCCAGTGGAAGCAATAGTAGCAAGATAATAGAGAAGTTGTAAATACTATGCTAATATGCAGGTATGAAATCTCTACACTACTAGTCTATGCTCAATGCCATATGCTACCATGTCATGTCATACTAGGCCACTATACCGCTATAAGGGTTACACCTAATCCGACCACATTTGGTCACTTTATTTTTCTTTTAATTTTAGCCTTTCGAAAGTACCTCGTCCGATGGGTCCGTGCCCTAGGAGACATGCTCCCAATTAACGAGTCTCAAATTCGAATGTGCCATTTGCAATATACTTTATCTTTGCTTTTTCGAAAGTATCTCGCCTAAAGAGGCCCATGCCTGGAGAGTCGACATCAGCGCATACCTCCCAAATTACAAGTCTCAACTCCGAAGGTACATTTATATTACTTTTTTACTTTTTTAACCTTTCGGAAGTATCTCGCCTAAAGGGGCTCATATCCGAGGAGTCGGTATCAGCGCATACCTCCTAAATTACGAGTCCCAAATTTGAAGGTGTCATTTTCATTCTCTTTTTACATTTACTCTTTTACCTTAGGTTATTTACTCTATGATAGCTAAGATAACCCTAAAGACACCAATTTAGGTTAGAGTTTTCTTGTTTACTCAAT
The DNA here is from genome assembly GCA_029168755.2 of Tillandsia fasciculata. Classification (NCBI taxonomy): domain Eukaryota; kingdom Viridiplantae; phylum Streptophyta; class Magnoliopsida; order Poales; family Bromeliaceae; genus Tillandsia; species Tillandsia fasciculata. Next base: position 314,863 of record JAQOTM010000028.1, read on the forward strand.
TTTGCACATTCACCCTAAGTTCTTTACTCTAGGGTCACTAATTGTCACCGAGGATGCCAACCATCAACATATCACTCTAATCTTAGAGTTCGATGACTCTATATTGAAACTCTACATTACCTTCTTAGGTTTTTCCTAAGGTAAATGCCACTCATTTTAACCTAGATTCTCTCCTAAATTTCATGCCACACATTTCACCCCTTGACCTAGATTTTCTCCTAAATCCATATGCCACACAATTTCAGAAAAGAATAACTTACAACTAGGTTTTATTTACATATTCCTTTTAGGGTTAAACCCTAACTTACTCAATAGCCATGTGTTCTCTACACTTCTATTCTTACTATCATTTTTCTTGTTTTGAAAAGCAAAGGAAAAGAATAGAGATCACACTTTTTGGCAAAATCTCCCATCTTTATGTCCTCTTGCAAGAACTCAGGCTTGATCCACTATTTTTCTAAAAAAATTTCCTAAAAACGGAATAAAAATCCATAAGAGATCAATAAGTCTCTTCTAAAGCCCAATAAATTTGAAAGTACCAAAACACTAAAAGTTTACCTCTTATTCTTATCCCAAAACGTGGAGAAGAAGTCTCCTTCTAGCTCTAAGAACCTCCTTTAGTAGCCTCCTCCAAGTCTCTTGCCTTCCAAGAGATCAATCCATTCAATCCTCCGAGCTAGGATTTCCTCTCCCAAGCTTCTGGAGAGAGAAAGAAAAGACAAAAATGAGATAGGAGGGGAAAAATGGAGTTACTGTGAGAGGGGAGGGTGTTTTAAGCTGGGTTAACCCCACTTAAACACCTACACTAATAAGGGTTAAACTACTCTGCACGTGCTGTCAGCGGCTTGAGGTACCGGTACATAGGTTGAGATACCGGTACACGAGTTCTGGTACTGGTACGCGAGGTGCAATACCGGTACGTCTTCCCTGATTCCTCAAAACCCGAGAGCTGAATTTTTCAGCCTTCAATGGAGTTCCGGTACATGCCTTGAGGTACCGGTATGCCATGCAATAATCTAAAATTTTACAAATTTTGTCTTTCCAACTCAACTTTGGTCCGAATGCCTTTTGCTTCGGACCAACATACTGTTAACTCATTTTAATTGTATTTTTTAATATACTCAAGGTGTTTTATCCGCACTTTACCACTTTAACAAAAACTGGTGCACTACAAACATAACCCTCACAACAGTATCAAAGGAAAGCTCAATTGTGGAAATATGGGAACTAAATAAGAGCACGGTTTGTAGAGAGTTTATCTGAGTCAGATTAAAATTTTAAGGCAATAGATATCCAGAGAGAGAGAGAGTAGAGGAAGGCCGCCATTTTGGCTTTTAATTTGTGAAACAAAAAGCCAAACAGAAAACAAGATATCAAACAAACTAGACAACTAGTCAAATACATTTCCCAATAAATTTCTTACAGTTTAGAACAGCCCACTATGGAATCGCCGGCGCGATGCATAGGCGAAATTACAAGGAGATAAAAGAGGGAGAATACATGAGATCAGAAACCTAAGAGGAGAGAGGAAAATTTCGTAGTTATAGTAGGACTCCCTAGTCCAAATAAAAAAGGACTAAAATAAAATTAGCACGCAAAATAAAAAAAAAGGATAACATACCAAAACAATTTCCTATAATAAGAGTATAATCAAATGATTCATTCAATGTACAGAAGCACTTGAATGACTATTCATAGTTCTTCTATTGAGTATAAAGAAAACATCCAGGCTTTCTTACACAAGAAAATTGAAAAGGTTACACCAAATAACCTGTCGAAACTGAAGATCTAACAGAATGCCTCAAACTTCCAACATTTTACTCCATCCCAAGAATCCCCAAACAATTTGTCTTGGTTTTACTAGGAGAGAGACGGATTCCAAAATGCTAATTTACAACAAGTAGATGGTCAACCAGCAGGACTATGCATAGGAGTTTTCTTCGGCGGGGCATGCGGAAAAACAAGCAGCCCAAAAGAAGATCATGCTACCAAACCGACATGAATAATCACCTTGAAACCTCTGGATTATAACTACCTCATAACTTTAGCATGGCTGGTTGATCCGATCATAAAGGGTTAAATATTCCGGCTTGCGACTTTAATCTCCTGAAATTGCCCAAATTCACTATTTCGCTGCACAAGAATGTGTTTGGAAGATATCAGGATTGAGTTCTCTCGCACATTTTAGCCTTCGCAAAGAACACACCAGCTAATAGACCTGTGAGATGAAAGAAAAAAAAGAACGGCCTATTTAACTTATCTTGCAGTTAACGAAAAGAAATATCTTTTCCGATTGGGAGAAGAACGTACCGAAAAAGATGCTCATTGAATTCTCCATACTAGTTGGGACTTTAAAGAGAAAGATTCCAGCAATGGAGAGAGGAATCTTGTTTAGTGACCCCATAAGGCTGCAGAAAAAAATCAGTTGGAATTTTGATATTAACCATTATTAAATTTGTTACAAAGAGCAATAAAAGAGAAGAAGTAGCAGAGAATAACTAGTAAGCCAAAAATATTTCTTTTGTAAGGAAATGGCTTAGTTTGAGTTTATGATATGGTCATTTTATGGGAAACGAATCAAAGCATGCGATGTAACACACATCAGAGACATTGGAGGGCGAATGGAGGCCACAAATATGATTGCAAAATATTGTAAAGCTTAGGAGTAAATTGTTTAAGTGGAAAATTTAGGGACTAAGTCACAACATCACGAAAGATAGGGAATAATCATATATGTAACTATTATCAATGAGCAAGCAATATAATCTATCATCTTGAAGGAACCAAATGACTGTTGAAGAGTTGGAAGTCAAGTTCACAATTCAAAACAAATAATTTTTAAGTATAGTCTACCTGTATGTAGTAGCGCCTGTCTGGTGAAGAAACCACATAGAAGTAAAACTAATTGCGAGTCCCAAAAACCCACTCAAAGTGATAACCAACCAGAACATGGGCATCTTCAAAAGAGGCCTGTGAATACACTTCACACATACATAAGCCCAATAAGACAGTAAAAATAAGTCAAGGGAAATTATGGAATCATCTTCCCGCAATTACGTGCCACCACCCAAGGAACATAACAAATAGATAACCACCACCTATCTGTTCTTAATGCACTAAGTTCCCATTTTCAAGCTGTTCAGGATGATTTTTGCTGTCTATTTATGAAAAGTTTCGTGATTGACATCGGTTCGAGGTTATACCTTTTTTAGCAGATACTAATATTGCTGCTAAAAATGATGTCAAAAGCACTAGAATACTAATTTGAACAATGAACTTACGTTTTTAAGAGGTATTCCACTTCATTGAAAGCAAGCACAAGAATGAGTCCCAAAGGAAGTGAAAGAGTGTTATTGAGCAAAACCATCGAAAACTCGTTCAGGTTTCCAGACTTGGTAACTTGCTTAGCAGTATCCATTACTCTCCTCAATGTGAGCTGAAAATAACACTAGTCATTTGTAAGCTTAAATAGGTGGCAGATGGTTTTAAGTGGCACTTTGTAAGAAAACTATTATGAAACTGCCAGCAAGAACAGTGTTGTCTAGTGTAGACATATTTTAGAAATGCCCATGAACAATGAATGTATTTTATATCTTTCTAATAGAGGGGGGAAAATGTATTACCGAGTAGGATGCTGTTAGAAAACAATTTAAAATCTGCCATGAATAGCCAACTGCATTGAATGAGAGATCAGTAACGCCTCCTGAAATTGCAGAGATTATCTGCACAGGTAGGAAATTCGTAAAATCAGATGGAAGATAAAATTTGCAACAAAGGCAAAGCTAGACTCAGTTCTTTCCTTGAGAATAAGAATCTTGATTTGAACAAAGTGCACCAGAATATCAAAGAGCATAAAGTATCATGGATGTTGACTAAATGTCGAATGATGGAAAGGAACATCCTTAAAATGAGAATGGTTTTGTCGTACGATGTTAAATAATAGATTATCCTTGGCATCACAAGTTTAAATTTCAGGCACAGTTGCAAAAAAGAACTCACTCATCCAACATATATCAAATTATTCAAAAAGAAGAGTACGTCAGGAATATATAAAAGCATAAGGTGAGTCAAGAAGTGTCCCATGGGCTTTCATTTGATCACTGCATATATGCTGTAATCTATATGAGTACCACACAAGCCACAGTAATTGGTCAAAATGTTGGACAAAAGAGTAAGTTAGATTGAGAATGTTGAGATAGATGAATTGTCAATATGACAACTTGGATAGAACATATATATACCTAAAGTATAGAATACACGTATATACTTGTATAGTTGTTGTGACAATAATAGCATGAACACTGAATCCTGTTTGGCTCGTCTTGAACTTCAACAGAAGCATTGTTCAAAAGGGACTGTCAGAGAAGCCCTGCCCACTAATTTATAGTAAGCTTCATGCCAGTATAAAAAGCAGAAGCTTCAAATCAAAACTACTATTTTGAGAGTACAAAAACCATTATAGCTTCCTAGTCAAGCAAGAAGATCTAAACCGTTTGTTTGCCAATGTTGCTTTTTCCTTCTCTAGTTTCAGAAGCTATGAAAGAAAGGCTGGATCAAGGAGGCGCTACTTATAATGTTACTTGTCAGCATGGGTTTAGTTTATGACGCATTTCAAGTCAAATGGGTATTTCATAGAAAGCTGACAAGGGATTCCAATGATAACAGGCCGTTTTGATTCCTTGGAAAAACTCAATGAATCTAACCCAATGAGGCAACAACAACATAATGAACTTGAGTAAATTTTGAACTTACAGAATAAAGATTTTGTATCAGCAAAGAAAATGTTAGGTGCTTTTAAAAATGGTTACTTTGCTCGCAATAATTGAAGAGAACTCTTAATTGCCTAAGTGGTTTCTATCTTGAATCTTTTCCCAAATTAGGGATGCAAATGGGCCAATTGTATGTAAAAATTCACAAAGGGCACGCACGTTCCAATAACCTGGCACTGCTAAAGTACTAATACTGATAGCTGGACTGAGTGCCCATCTGTCTTAATTTCAAATATAGCTTCATCAACACTATAGAGTATAGACATAAGTCACATACCCATCAAACCATCTTAAGTTAGCAAATTTCTTCCTCATAGTTAATATATGGATAAGAAAAAGGTTAACAGATTCAGCGGAATAAATGTGGAACATTAAATCCACTTCTGCTTATGTTCAGTTTAGTGGAATGAGAAGTACCATTAAAATCAGAGCGGCCCAGACTTTGCCGTCATGATGCTTCTTAAAGAGGTATGTTTCACCAGAAGCAGTAATAACATTGGTAACATTCTTCAATACAGTCACCATGGCCACATTGATGTACTTCAAACTGCACATAACATGGATATTAACATGCAAGAAGCAAAGAAATTCTTGATTCCAGAGAATTGCACATGCATAAAGTGATACATACTATATCAGTGAGAGAAAGAAGAAACAGATGATTTTAGTCGCACAAGAAATAACTTAAAATTCAATAGGATGATAGCAGAAAATCATCTTTTATGTCAAGAAATGATAAGATCCAATAAAGGAACCTAAATACTTGTTGAATTACAGCTTTAGTTGAAAGAGAAATTGTTCATAAATAGAAGTGAAAATGGTAAATGTACAGAACTTAACCATTTTTTTTTCAAATTTGTACAGAACTTACCTGGATTATAGCTAAGTTTGAAACATAGACCTTAACTTTAGATATTTTGATTCTACTGACCTACTCCCAAACTTTACAGGGCGTTTGAATTTAATTACCTCCCCATCAAAACTTAATTGCTTTTCTTTTAACAATTTTAAAAAATATTCTGTCACCTAATGAAATATTCTATTACTTGACGAAATATTCTGTACTCCTCTGACAGAAAGAATTTAAGATCTAACAGAACTTGAAGCAGTTTTCTTATATCAAAAGCACTGAAATATTGGGTAGAAATCAAAATTTTCAGAGTACAGGTAGCCCTTTACAAATGCGTTGTAGTTCAAGTAATGTCTATATACTTTTATCTAGGAGAAAGAAACAAAAGGATAACATAACCAACAGGAAATAATTAATGTTTGAGGTATTACCATCAGCAAAAATTGGAATCATTAAGATCTTCAAATAGCTAAAAAATCAAATCCTAATCACGAACTAAAATCTCCATTAGGCAGAAGTTATTACTAAACAACTTGCTTGGACATCCAAAGAGGTTCTTAACAATGTCCTTATATATAGAAGTATGCAATTTATACTTGAATGTGGTTGATAGAACAGTAGATTAAGATTGGAAACCTAGTACATAAGGTCTAATGGTTCAGAGAGCTCAAATTTTACTTTCCCACTAACAAACAATCTTCAAAGAAGATGAAAATCAGTATAGTGCATTCTTTCATAAAATTCTGTCGAGGAACCCATCAAGGTAGATGATAAAGATAATGTCTACTCAGGTAAAAACTTTCTCCTGAATCATTAAATATAAATAGTACAGTAGAAAACCTATCAGGACTTGGTAATCTCTGATCTAAAACATACTTGACTACTTGTAATGAGTATTTTGATAAACAAATGCCAAAAGCAGAAATACACATACCTAAACATGCTTGTAATGAGCATCCCAACAAATATAGCATTTACTGGCAACCAGATCTTTATTAGTTTCCATGTAAATGGTTCTGTCGAGATAATACCAGAAATACTCAAAATGGAGACTATGGTCACTGATACAAAATTCTGCAACAGCAAAAATAAACAGTCAATGCCCTAACATTTATGCATCTCTGCAATGTAAAACCTGAATTTTCATATATATATATATATATATATATATATATATATATATATATATATATATATATATATACTGTATATGTATATATACATATGATATGTATATATATACATATATATATATATATATGTATATATATACATATACATATGTATATATATACATATATATATATATATAATGTATATATATACATATACATATGTATATATATACATATACAATATACATATACAATATATCCCTCAATAGTGCGGTTCTTTACACTTGTCATGGCAGAGTCATCCAATTCATTGTTTTGTTTAGAAAAATTTTCTTAATGAGAGGGATTATTTAAGAACAAGGGTACGTTGTTTGAATTTAAATTTGGAAATGGAGATATGAAAATTCAAATTCTGCGAGGGTGTAAATGTACATTGATAATTTTTCAGGGGCATATGTAGGTATCATACAGTAGTAACTTTACCTGGTATAGCATCAAAAATATTCCAGCATTAAAATCATAGCCAGAGAGAACAAATTTATTAACAAGTATCATGCTGCACGAAGATATGCAGTATGCTAGGCCAGATAAAAGAGCCTGGTTTTGTATCTTAGGAGGCCGATAGTAGCGAAAACTCTTATCTCTATCTTTTGATGATTTACCATCTTCCAAGTCGATTTCATCATCACAAAGGGACTTCATTCCAGCATACGACCTGTAGTTTCAAAGAAGTTGTTTCAAAAGTAAAACAGATTCCTTTATCAAATATAAAAAATTGGAAATCAATTTGAGAAAAGCTAAAAAGCAAAGAAAAAAAGAGTACTACAAATCAAAAACATGACCCAGGTAAGGAAAATGTAAAACATCCTTTACAGCAAATAGCTTTTCAGTTTCAGTTATTAAAAAAAAAAAGGTGCTTTGTATCTGTTCTGCACAACATGAACATTTCCAACAAAATTGAACCAGCAAGATTCATTTCATGCTATAAATATTATGTAAACATCCAAGGTTAATGATACAAAGTCAAAAGGCTCATAAGCAAAGAAAAAGAGGGAAGCACATGGAGTACGACAGTACCTTCCTCTTTCCGAAATAATCATAGAAGATGATACCTAACATTAACTTGTTAGCAATGGCATTGATTTCTAGTGTTAATAAAGAAATCACTAGAGGAAGAAAGAATAAAAAAAAAAGCCAAAAAGAAAAAACATTTTAACAAACATACTAACATAAGAAGATAACGATTCAAAATAGTGGAAGCAGGATAGGACAAGTAGCACTTCTTACTTTCATATGTTTTTTAAACATCTTTGATCCCAACACTTAATTTTGTTAATATAATCATACAACTTCATCTAGTCTGTCTATTCCTAAATTTGAATTGTGCACACTGTTATCAATCAGAACAAACATAATATTCACTGTATTTATTTGATCCCATGCTCTCCAACTGAACACCATTTAAGAAGTGAAGTAAATATATTAATAAATAAAGAAACAAAAAGGTTGCAATTGTAATTGAATATTATAAATATCATAAAATACTACTGAGAAGCATAGTGTGGAACAAAGAAAACCTCAGTTCGAGAAATAAAGTGAAGCATGCATACCTGCTAACAATTTCCCTCCTTATAGGACTTGCAACTGCAGCTACTGCACCGTTCTGCTCTCGGCTCAATAAAGAACTTTTCTCACCATTCAGTGGTGGACTATTCATATCCTCCACTACATGTCGTTCAAATAGTGCCTCGGGTGAATCGACAGGAATACCTAAAGGAATAACTCTTGAAGACAAAAGGAAAAACTTTAGGATGTGAGCATAACAAAATGTGGAGATTCAAAGTACAAAAAAAATAAAAAACTGAAAGGAAATAAGACACAGAGAGAATGTCGATGCCAATCAACTTTTAAACATTAAGTTAATTTGATTCACAGAAAATTTAACTCATTGGTACATAAGATACTTTATGCAAGACTATCAGGAGGCACAAACAACATTAACAGTTAAAATAAAAAACCGTACAAAAAAACAAAGCATCGACACTGTAGATTTCATCTAGTGGATAAACTAAAACAGTAAGACCAACAGAGCCTTGTACCTATTGATTAAGCCCCAATAAATTGAGATCAGCTACATGAATCCTTATTCACAATTCAACAGTATTTTAGGTAGTGTCTTACGTCACGTTAAGGGCCATTAAATCTTTTATTGTTTCTTCAGTAGGTCCTTTGTATTCCTATGCTTGTTGAGTTTTCTTGACTTCATAGAGTCAGCTGTTATAGTATTATTTGTGCATTGTGCAATTTCTTAACTTAATAGAGTCAGCTTATTTGAGAATTGTCCAATATGAGGGATTATTTTTCTTCAGTTTAACAACGGGTAAAATTCCTATAATCATTTGTTTATGAACATTTACTCCATCTAAAAATTTCTCTTTGTGGCAGGACTCAATGAAAGTCCTGTACGCAATTTCCCACACTTAAATCATGAGCAACTTAACAAAAAATGCATCTTCACATGCAATGACAATAGAAAGCATCAGAAGAACTCTACATGGGTAGTCATCTTTGACTACATTGAGTAATAGCCTCTCGAACTCTCCTTCGATAAGAAAATGTAACTAGTAAATCCATTTTTTCATCCCCTTAAAGGTTGGAGAATAAGAGAAACTACAACCATCACAAATACAATGAGTTCCCTACTTCCCTAGTCCCCATAATTTGGCCTCAATCATACAACCAAAGCCAAGCTTACTCACAAATTCAGCCTTGGAAGTAATAAATATCTCAGCTTGAACAGTGATAAGCGTAGCCAAGCTCAGTACATTTAGACCCCTATCTAGATCAATCTTAATGATCATAAACAATAAAGTCAGAAGCCCAACACAATGGATTTACTGAAGATATATAACGAGCAATAATTCAACAACTTGTAGTCTATCTCAGAATGAGCAATGCCAAGAAAAGTGACTAACTTAGAACACTCTCATATTTTTAATTTGCCATATCTATCTGTTCATGCTTGATCGAGACTCTAATAGTTAGGATTCGTGACAACTAGAGTCTATTCCTTATTAGCAAGATGACCAAAAGATTGGTGGCTGTGGACCCTATCTAACCAACCCTAGATCACATAACCTGTAATCTTTTCGCTTTATTTTTCTTTTGGAAGAATAATTCGAAAATTTCAACAATCCATATCAACAAACTTAGCAAGAAGAATCCTAAAATTTTTTCATTTACACCGAGTCTCCGATGCCTTCCCATGTTGGAATTCTTCTCTTTTGCTCGAGGACCTCTAGGTTAAGCATAGCAAGTCAAAGCAATTACTATGCAGTATGAGAGCAAAGCTCACCCATCAAATTAAATTAGCATAACTAATTGGCTCTTCGATATCCATGGAGGGGAATAATAGCTTAGAATCAAGCAATAAGAATAAAGATCTCACTATTATCCCCTTTTAACAGGCAAAAATTCTTCAATTTGGGCAAAATCAACATCTGCTAGCGAATCCTCTAGAATCAATGAAGAATCCCAATCCCCCAAAGCCCAACCTTTTATAGCCGTAAAGATTACAGCAAGAGGATAACAACAACCAAAAAGCCTCTTTGCTCACAAATTAAAACAAAAAACACCATGTAATAACAAAGAGGACCCAGATGCAATCCCATCACCACGATCTAAAATCGAAAAATCTCAAATAGCCACTTTCTATTTTTGCCTGATAACCCTAGAATCTAGGTCAAAATCGCTTCTTTCTAAAGCAATAACAATTGAAAGGGTTGATCGGAAGCTTTACCTAGCACCCATCGCCTCCCCAAAATTTTGAGCTCCAACGTGACCCCAGCTTAGAACTCGAGCAAGAGAGAGAGAGAGAGGCGTAGAGAGAGAGAGTAAGAGAGAGAAAGAGGAAGGAGTTGAGAGTTCAAGGAATCGAGGAGGGGGAGGATCCTTTGGAGCTCTTTGAAAGGAGAGAGACTTGAGGTATTTAAACGGTCCACGCCATGAGGAAAGATCCAAAAACATATAAAAAGGACAAATAAAAGGGGAGAAACAATTTAAAAAAAAAAAAAACTTCTTATACACTGTAGTGTGTTTGGTTATGTATAAGATTAAATTATTTATTTCATAAATAAGTATAAATTTAAAAATAAATACAAGACTAATTTTATATTTGAATAAAAATTAAATTATTTTTAAAAATAAAAAAAATAATTTTTGTATAGTTAGATTGGAATAGTGATAATAAAAATAATTATAATTTTAAAATAATAATATTTTATCTAATTAATTAATATAAAAATATTAATTAAATAATAATTTAATTTATTTAATTAACTATTACTAGATAATTTTAAATATTAATTGATAAAATAATTAACAATAATTAATATTATTAATAAATAATTTAATTAACTACAAATAAATTAATTAATTAATTATCAAATAGTTAAATAATTACTTAATAAAATTATTAGATTAGTCAAAATATTAGATTAATTAAAGAGTTAATACAATAATTAAAATTATATTTACTTTAATTAAACTTATTCTCAAGTGAGAACAAATTTGTTTTAGGAACTAGAACGGTAGTTCCAGCCGGTTGGGGCCAAAAAGTGGCTTGCACGCGATCGACCCTTAGATGACCCTCGAGAGGTGTCGAAGTGCATCGCATGCCAACAATCAAGCGATCGGGCCGAAGAGGGATCTGCTCGATCGGATTCTCCTCTGGTAACTCTCACACCGCTCGACAGGTGACAACCGAATTAGGTTTACGGAGGTAGAGAGAGATTGCCGGTTTCGACTTAGATTAGCCGAACCGGGTAAAGAGGTAAAGATACGGCTAAGGAGCCAAATATAACTTTGAAGCGCAAGAAAAGTAAATAAAGACACGGCTGATGGATCGGTTTACACTCTAAATGCACAAATAAAGATACGGTCGAATAGACCGATTTACACTTTATATTAGATTGAAGAATGGAATAAAAGAAAGAAGATAGGGATAGAAGGATTACAATCAAGCCTACTCCTAGGAAAGCAGTAAAGAAAAGCGGTAAAAATTAAGTTACCTTACTCCTAGATAAGAGGAAATGCTGGGGTGGTACCGGGCTTACGAGGTTGTTGGACCCCTTTTCCTTCGATGGTTCGGGTATTTATACACATCCCGAACCAAATTATTAGGCGCCGATTTGAATTATCGGCACAAATTATGGGAAGTTATCGGATATCCAGCAACTATTTCTTTTTGAGCCGAATGCTCTCAAACAGGATAGTAGTCGCTTCTCCGTCCAGGTTTATCCCTTAATTGTTGCGCCAGAGTGTGATCCTCGGCGCTTTCCAGTATTGTCACGCCCCCGGGGTCGAAACTGCGACCCGGGCTCGCCAATAGATCCACCGCCCATACGAGAAGCCCCGCATAAACGAAGCATCTAACTTACAAAAGATAATACTACAACTATACAAATATCAGAGCTATAAAATAAACTACTGAAATAAAAGATACAAGTCCAAAATGATACAGTATGATCCTCACAATACAAGAGTCTTTCGAAAATAAAAACTCTCAAAAGTAACTACATACAATAATCCAGCAGACTGCACTACAAAGCTCCAAAAGGGGGTACAACTATGCTCCAAGGACGGGTAGGGAACTAGCTCGCGACTCCCTTATCTCGATTAGCAGGTGTAGCAACTGGAGTAGGAACAGGAATAGATGCCTCTGGAAAATCTGTCACCGATAGAGGGTGTGAAAACTACATCCTACAGAAATTCTCAGTGGGTACCGTCTCCAAGACCAATGGTCTGCCCACTAAGTCTACTAGAGGCATAAGATAACAGGAAAACTGTAATAATGAAAAGATAAGCTGGAAGAAAATCTACAGCTATATGCCTCTATCTACAATGCTCAATGGTGATACAGATGAAAATGATGCAACGACTTTAATCCAGTATACTCAATCAATCCAATCACACTGACTGCCACATAGGGTCTAGTCAAACTTGCGCCCACCTACTGCCATTACATCCACGGAGGACTAGACTTACGTAGGGCGTCCCACACGGACTGCGTCGACAAGTCGCGATAGCAAAGTAATAGGCCCAACTCCGGAGCGGCACTAGAGGGGAGCGACCCCACCGATGAAGTATCCACCAATCTCTGTCGAGCTCAATATGGCTCATGCAGGCTATAGTCCAAATCCATGATCAATCGGATCGAAAATAATAACTCAACACTAACAACATTAGTAGGAGACACTCCACAGCACGGGACCACCGTCAACCCCAAACGGCTTCCAAAACAGAACACCCAACTCACAGATGAAAATGAATTGACCGACATCGTAAGGGTCCGAGAATCCCGATAGGTCGGTGCTTAGAGCCCCAATCAAATAAGAACAGACTCCAGGCTCAGCCTTTTGAAGTTCTCGACCCCTTAAAGTTTGGGAAATCAGCTCCCCGGGTAAAATATGTTACGGAATTTGAGTTGGCGTATTTCGTGAAAGTGATTAAGTCTTGAAGATTGAAGATGAAGAAGTTTGGATCATATACCTCAATCTCAAGAAAGAAGAATTCAAAAGGATCAGGTACGTTTAACTAAATAATTTTGGTGATCCGAATACTTCTTATAGTGTAGAAACACTTGGAAGGGTTTTTAATTGCATAAAAATCAAAAACTGGACATGGGACATGTTCAGGATCCGGATGAGGGTACTACAGTCCGGACCCCGAACATAGGTTAGTTCATGCGCAAATCCAGTCCGGAACACACCTGGTTCAGTCCGGATCCCGAACGTGGATTTTGCAGAAATGCATGAACGAGTCCGGACGTGGTTTCTTCAGTCCGGATCCCGAACGTGGTTTTCTGGAAAAACTCTGCTTATTGACGTTAGTCCGGATCGCATTATTCCAGTCCGGATCGCCGTCTTGAAAACTTCCAGAAAGGTTGTTTTTGATCCTTATCTTCTTCCAATGGTTTCTAACCTATAAATAAACCCTACGATTCATTTTTAGGGTAATCCAAATACGGCCGAAAAAGAAAAATCCACATATAGAGAAGAAAGGAAATAATAGATTTTATTCTATGTTTCTTCATCTATATTGATTAATTTGATTCTAGGTTTTCAAACTCAGATTTTGAGTAGAATCAAATTAATGAATACTTAGATGGTATTTCCGATCTATCTTTGATCTAAGTATTCGGCGGATCATCACCACAAAAAACAACGATTTTACCCAAAATCGGCGCGTGGACTCGCGTGGCCTTGTGGATTCAAGGTGCTACCGCTCTCGTGGATTCGGAGCGAGGTACGTTCGTGGATTCGAAGCGTGCTACTTGGTGAAGACCGTGGATTCGGTCGGACGTCGTGGACTCGACGTTGGACGCCGTGGATTCGGCGTTGGGCGCAAATCGTGGATTCGAGAAGCGTTGCGGAGCGAGCGGAGAAGATCTACTAGGAGCGTATGGAAAAAGGTTGAGTCGTCTGTGAGTACGTTATATCACCTTGTACGTGTTTAATTCTAGTGGATTTCGCCGTGTTATCGGTCCCGTGGTTTTTTACTCCGGTTTGGAGTTTTTCCACGTAAAAATCTTGCGTGTTATTTATTTTTCCGCATTGGGTTTTATTGCGCAAAGATTTTTGAGTGTTTATTGTTTACACCTATTCACCCCCCTCTAGGTGTTTTTTTCCCTATTTAGATCCATATTAGATATAACCCAACAAGTGGTATCAGAGCGGGAATAGGGTTGTAAACAATGGTTGAAGGTGGAAACATCAACAGACCCCTATTCTTCGATGGAACAAATTATGCCTACTGGAAAGTACGGATGAAAGCATTTCTTAATTTCCATCGACGAACGGGTGTGGCAATCAATTGAATTAGGATGGTCTAATCCAACTGAAATTATTGCTGATGTTCGCACCATCAAACCTAGGTCGAAATGGACCAAGGAAGAGATTGACGCATCTTCTTACAATGGCAAAGGAATTAACGCCTTATTTAATGCTTTGTCACAAACTGAGTTCTCTCGCGTCTCGGCATGTGAGACTGCGAAAGAAATCTGGGATGTTCTACAAGTTACACATGAGGGAACAACCTTGTGAAGATTCAAAAACTGCAAATGCTTACGAGCAAATTTGACTCTATTTTTATGGCAGAAAATGAATCGTTCACAGATTATTATACACGATTGCAAGACATCGTGAATACATGTGCTAACTTGGAGAGAGAAATTCCAGAATCTAAAGTTGTAAGAAAGATTTTAAGAACTCTTCCTGAAGATTTCGCCCAAAGGTTGCAGCCATTGAAACAGTTAAACACCCGGACGAAATCCGTGTAGAAGAATTAGTTGGTGCACTTCAAACTTATGAAATGACTTTTCCTACTAACTATTCTTCTGGAAAGGCATCCTCTTCTAAGTCTTCAGGTTTTGCATTGAAATCAACGAAAGAAGAAGACGCGGATTCATCCTCCTCAGACGATGACGAGAACCTATCTATGGAGGACTTTGAGAAGCAACTTGCTCTCTTGACAAGGAAGTTTCGCCGAAACTTTCGAAGGGGTAATTCAAGCAAAATTCATCCTTCGTAAAGTCAAAGAAAGGCAAAGGTTCTTCAAACTTCAAGTCAAGAAAGCAAGAGACTTCTCAAAGGACAAGAAAAACTCGGAGGGACAAGTCCAATGCTTCAAGTGTCGAGGCTACGGCCACATCTCAACGGAGTGTCCCAATAAGAATCCGGCAAAGAAGAAGGCGATGCAAGCCGTCACTTGGGATGACACCTCAACGTCCAATGAGTCATCTTCCAGTGATGAAGAAAACAACGCAACGGCATTCCACGCGTCCACAACTTCACCTTCATGTGCTTTATGGCAAGTACATCTGATTCCTTGTCCAACTCCTCCCAAGTTGAAAAGAATGCAACGGACGACGAATCGAGTAATTCCGAAGGTGAAGACTTTGCTTTTGCCTACCATAAACTTTTAAAGGATTCAAAGAAATTGGCAAAGCAAAACAAGAGTTTGAGAGGGAGATTGCAGGATCTCGAAGAAGAAGCAAAAAAGGGCAACTTCTCTCTCAAACGCTCTTGAAGTGGAAAGGGATAACTTGATCAAAATAAATATTTCCCTTCAAGAGAAAAATGAGCATTTCGAGAAGGAACATGTAAAACTGGTGGATAAAGCAAATTACTTCTTGAAGCTCTACTCCGAGGCTCGACAGGAAAAATGGAAATGACAAAGACCATTTTCCAACTCAAGGATGATTTGAAGCGATTTTCTTCTGGAAGGAGTAAGTTGGATAAGATGCTTGGTCTTGGTCAAACAAATCGTTTGGGCCTTGGATACAATCGAACTGGAGACAGTCCTAGTTCGAGTGGAACAGTTTTTGTGCCCCAGTCGGTATCTCCTCCTCCGACGACGGAATTCACTGCATACAACGACAACAAGCCTATCTCACCTGCTTCGGGATCGTCAAGTATGAAGGTATGTTTTCGTTGTGGTTTTGCAGGGCACATACGAAGAAATTGCAAGATTGGAGCGAAACGATCACATCAAGCGCCCCTTGCAACAACTACCAACAAGGTCATTCTCCGGAAATCAACGGAGAATTTTTTAAAAGAAAAGAGCCTTGGTAGTTCACCTCAGAAGACGACGACGTCAAAGAAAAGCGATGAATCTAACAAGACGCTTTCACCAAGGAGAATAACTTCACGAATATTGCCGACTCAGTCCAAAAAGGTTTGGGTGCGCAAAGGTGAAATCTTCCCTTATCTTGTTGTTCATACTTCTTTGCATGCTTATGACAACTCGTCTTGGTATCTGGATAGTGGATGTTTCCGTCACATGACCGGTGACAAAAATAGTTTTCAAACTTTAGAGAAAATCTCCGGAGGACTTGTAGTTTTTGGAGACGATCGTTTTTCTAAAATTGTTGGAAAAGGAACAATTGCTATTCCAGAATGCCCGGTTTTGAACAATGTTTTATTTGTTGAAGGCCTTAAGACTAACCTCATTAGCATTAGTCGACTTTGTGATAATGATTTTTCAGTTAAATTTTCTTCAGCAGAATGTACTGTAACTGATAAGGACCATGCATTCTTTTTGAAAGGGGTTAGATCTGAAAATAATTGCTATGTTGTTCCAAACAAAATTTCTAAACATTGTAACCTAGTTTTTTTAGATAATGAAACTCTTTGGCATGAAAGACTAGGTCACATAAATTTTAAGTAACTAGCAAGGATTTCAAATAAAGACGTGGTTATGAGGGTTCCTAAACTTCTTTTAAAGAAAACATTGTGTGTGGAGGTTGTCAAAAGGGAAAACAATCAAGGGCTACACACAAGAACTTGAACCACGTGGCTACCAAACGGCCTTTAGAATTACTACATATGGACTTAATGGGGCCGACTCGTCAACCAAGTTTGGGAGGTAAATGGTACATTTTTCTTTTGGTTGATGATTTCTCTAGATATTCATGGGTAATATTTTTAAAAGAGAAAGCGGATACCCCGGGGTCGAAACTGCGACCCGGGCTCGCTAACAGATCCGCCGCCCATACGGTGAACCCCGTATAGACGAAGCGTCAAACCTGCAAAGAAAGATACTATACTAAACAGGTATCAGAGCTGAGAGTAAACTGCTAGAAATAAAATATAAAATACAACTCTCACAATATACAACATGTCCTCACCAAAACAAAATACAAAAGTCTCTCAAAGAAAAAGAAGAAAAGTACAACTCAATACCTCACTACAAGGTCTCTCAAACAAGTAACTCTCACAATGTAAAAGTGGGTACATCTACTCTCTGGACGACGATGACTTGTAGGGAACTAGCTCGCGACTCCCTTACCTCGATCTGAAGAAACAGCAGCTGGAACAGCAGGAACAGGAGTAGAAGTCCCTGGAGAAAAATACACCACGACGGGTGTGAGAACTACATCCCACAGTAGTTCTCAGTGGGTGCCGTCAACAAGCCCAACGGTCTGCCCACTAAGTCTACTAGAGGCATAAGGTAATAAATGAAATACTGAAAGAAGTGCTGGAAAAGAATATCTCTACAGCTACTATGCCCCTATCTAGATGCTCAACAAGTGAAACAGATGGAAAACATGATGCATCTACTAACTCTCAGGTGTAGTAACCCAATCTAGTAATGACTGCCACACAGAGTCCAGTCAAACCAGCGACACCTACTGCCGCACATCCTCAACAGGACGGGTCTACCGTAGGGTGTCCGTGACTGCCACAACTGGGCCAGTCAAACCTACGGCCACCTACTGCCGCACATCCTCAACAGGACGGGTCTACCGTAGGGTCACCGTGACTGCCACAACTGGGACAGTCAGACCTGTGTCCACCTACTGCCGCACATCCTCAACAGGACGGGTCTACCGTAGGGGGACCGTGACTGCCACAACTGGGCCAGTCAAACCCACGCCCACCTACTGCCGCACATCCTCAACAGGACGGGTCTACCGTAGGGTGTCCGTGACTACCACAACTGGGCCAGTCAGAGGGACGGCGTCGACAACAACTAATACCACAACTCTAACCCACTGGCTAAAGATACTCACGGCCGGGACTACCGTCTACTCGACGGCTCCCACCATAGAGCACCAAACTCAGGAAGGACCGACACCATAAGGGTTCGAAAACCCCGATAGGTCGGTGCCTAGAACCCTATCAAACAAGAGCAGACTCCAGGCTCCGCCTATCGAAGTTACGTTCCCGGCCCCCTTACAGTTCAGGGACACGACAACCTCAGAACAACAAGCGGAAGACATCAACCAGGGCCCGAAAGTCCCGGGAGACCAATACCTACAACCCTATCAAACAAGAACAGGTTCCAGGCTCGGCCCCTATCACGCCCCGGGTGTAAACCAGAACCCGGGCCCGTCCACAGATCCGCCGTGCACACGGTATTTCCCGTGTACACGAAGCGCCAGTAACCTGCTCAGATATAAGAGATATAATAAAAGAGCAATAAAAACAGAGCTGAACTAAAACTAATACATCTCAGACTGAAGCTGGAAATAAAATACAATACATCTGTACATAAATGATACATCAGTCACTCCCAGCTCACAAAATATATACAACCTGCTGGCAGAAGCCAGTCCCAAAAGTGAAAGTACTACCATCTGAGGAAACATAGGTACACCAACAGTCCAGCTAACATGCTCATCCTGCCTCGAGACCTATCTACTCAGCCGTCCTCTCTCCTCGACCCGCCACTGTAAGCCCAGTAGCACCCGCAGAAGACACTGCAAAACAAGGGAGAAGAAAAAGAGGAAAGAAGAATGGGGGTGAGACTACTAGTAAACCAGTAGCCTCCCTTAGTGGGTAAAACCTCAACTCTGACACGCCCACTAGGTCTACCAGAGGCAAAAGGAATAAAGGTGGTATGATATGAAGATGCTCCTGATAAAAGCGACCACTAGAATGTCTCTAAATACTGAGCTACAAGAACAGCTGAAAGTATGCATCAGAATACAAATGCCTGCCTGAATAAACCCAATCCTACAACCAGTAAACACTGGTACTGCCTGCTGTGCCTGCCAAATCGGGTATGCTGGCCAACGCATAACACCGATAGGGGATGGGAGTCTCATGGACTCGAAGCCTGTCTGCCGCGCACTCCGGAGTGGCACTCGAGGGGAGCGACCCACACGAGTAAAGTATCTCAGTATCAGTAACATAAGTATCATAAATCAGCAGGACTGGATCATGACTCTGATCAAAGTGGAAAAACCCATCCACTAAAGAAAGACCCGATCTCAACCTGATGCAAGATAACAAATAATGGGAAACTCCATTCACTAGAGACCTGATACCCAATCTGATGCATAAGCAACCTCCGGTCAACCGCCCAAGGTCCGCGGTTGCCGCAATACCCTGCCACCAAGCCTGCCTGTCCCAAAACCCAAGATCCTGACTACACTATCCCAAACCCCCTGCTCGCATACGAGCTGCAAATACCCTGAGCCTCAAATGAAAGGAGAAAAGAATAATGAAAAGGTTTCTCCTATGTCAATTCCGGCATGATAGTGTAGCAGAAAAAGGTGGCCTATCTAGGTGACCATACAAGCATGCAAATGTCCCAAGATGATATAAAATAAACAGATGTTGATATCCTTTATAATGTCAGAGCGTGTAGAGAACAGTGTGAGAATAGTAAATATGAGATACCCTGTGCCTGCCTATGCCACATACCCAAAGCCCACAATTATTGATTAGCCTTTCCTTTTAACATGATGTTACTGCTCTACAATCATAATCCCCAATCAAGCAAGTTCTAACAATATCTGTTTAGTCACAATAAGCCTGGCATTGCCACACATAAAGTGCATTTAACCTTTTAATCAAAGAAGCTACTCAAATGCCTAGCGGGTAATCAGATGAAGAAGGGTTAACAACAACACCCATAATACAATCCTGACCCAGATCCGACATCCGGTCAACCGCCTACTATCCGCGGTAGCCGCAATACCCCAAAAGCTAGAATCCAAGCCCTAGCTACACCATGCCAATCCCTGCTCAAACCCGAGCAACAAATAGCTGTCTGCCTAAGGAATAGGGGAAGAAGAGACAATAAGGTTTCGCCTAAGTCCGGTCCCAACATAGAGTGTAGCGATCAACATGGTCTAACTAAATATCCATAAAGGTAAGCCTATCTCCTCAAGAAAGAAAGAAAGTAGGGAAGTGACAAATAGTGGTTCATCATGTGTATCAAATAATAACTCCACCTGGGTGTAATCATCATGCTAAATCACAATCCAACCACACATGTCCATAACCTGCTAATCACCCTCACATGAATCATCCACCTATGCCTGTCCACAAATCCTCAAGTGGTACCCTCCACAAGACGCCTCACAATATCACCATATGAAAGTACATCCCCCCCTCCTTATGCAAGGTTAAATGCTAAAACGATGTCCATGAAGCATGTATAAGTTCCAACATATCAAGTTTCCAATATAATGTCTTCCATATGATAGGCTCACAGTTATTTAGTTAAGCATGCATGTCCATTAGGTGACCATTCAACATGTCCAATAAAGGGGATCACTCTAATATTCCTAGTGGGTATATCAGAAAAGAGGAGTAAAGCAACCACCCACCTGGAATTGCGCAACCCAAGGCTGTCCAATATCTCTTTTTCACGCCACAAGTCCAAACAGATAAGCCGCTGCAATCACTGTTCACAATTACCCCAAAACATGCAATTAAACATACAATTATCCTCAAAACATGCTATTCCAATAATCAGTCCAGAGTTGAGCCTTTTTCACCTGCGAGTTGTGCATAGAAAATTCCCAAAAATTTACCATCGTGATCCTCGCGACGAGCCGGTCGAAACAAGTACCTGCACGCTCAAATCCGAGTTTCCTACACTGAGATATAAATTCGGCAAGGGGACTACCCCAAAGAACTCTGTACTGTAAATTTCAGCACCAAATACTGAAAATAATGCCCTTTTCACCTTCGGAAAAAATCCAGAAAAATCCAGGAAAATTTGAGGATGTTCCTTGCGATGTGTAGATGCAAATTGCCTTTTGAATCACCCCAATCCGATGCCCGGTTGCGAAGATATCGCCGAAAGATCGAACCGCTGTCCAAAACTCAATCACAGCAAATGGTGTCACAATAACTCAGAAAAACTCCTCGAAAAGCGCAAACGAGGGGAAACAAGAAATACCAATATTAAAGCTCTGTCAATCGCGGTTCCAATGGCGCAAGAATCGCGGAAAATGTTGTCGGGGTAGGCCGGGAGAGCTCTCGTATCGAAACGCGACGAAGGGGTACACCGATGAAGGAACGTCGCGCCGCGCCGGAGAAAATGGAAACCTCGAGATCCGTGCCATCGAAAAATCCGAAACTTCACAGGATGCTTCCTCTCTTCTTGGAGAAGATTTCATCTTCTCACCTCTAAGGGAGATAGAGCCTCGAAAATGGTGAAAACTACTCTTGAATGGCTCTCGGATGGAAAGGAATGGAGAAAACCAGAAAAACAATTCCAATAATTCCCTCTGTGTCCCGCCGAACAGGAAACACCAAAAACGGCCAATAAAATGTCGCCACGTGTCCACAGAACACAAAACACCAACCTCAACCAATGGAACTGCGCCACGTGGCCCGACCACGACTGCCCGCGCGCCCAGACGCGCCAGCTGCCCTTCTGCCCGCACAGTTGACCAACCAATAGGAGAATGCCACGTGTCAATGCCACACACTCGCTACGCCCGGTTCACACACTCTGTGCACCCGACGAACCATACACTGCCACGTGTCCACTGCTGAACCAATGGGATATTGCCACGTGGCACACCACCAGCCTGCACCCTGCACCTGCCCACGCAGTTGACCAACCAATAGGAAAGCGCCACGTGTCATCTCTCTGCCCAGTGCACCCGGTGCACAAAACTCTGTGGACCGAACCAATGATATACAGCCACGTGTCCACTTCCGGTGCACCATGAACCGTGAGCCAACCTCAATACTCCGTAGACCGTTGACCGTGAGCCAACCAGTAATAAGATGCCACGTGTCCCCCGCCTCGGTGCACGACGGCCGCGTGGACCGCCCGCCTGCCCGCGCACCCCGCGCGCTGCCCGCGCCGTGCGCCGCCGCCGTTCCGCCTGCCCGAGGCCGCGCCGCCGCCCGCCGATGCTGCCCGCCGCCGCCGCCGCCGCCGGCCGCCGGCGATCGCCGGAGTTACTGTTCCGGCGGTGAACAGTAACCAGTGCACAAAATCTCAAGTGGGTAGTCCGTTTTGACCGTTTTCCGCGCGCTGAATCCAAATTTGACGTCCGTTTCGCCAAATTCCAATCCGATAAATTGCCGGAGGCTCCCGAAAAGGCGTTTTCAATTCGAATTTCGCGCCGAGTCCAAATTTGATATTCGATTTGCGCGAAAACACCTCTAAACATCCGACGGGGTCCCCCGATTACCCACGTGATCCATTTTAAGCCTGAAGTCCATCACTTGTGTCCAAATTGGCGCACGAACACCGCCGACATGCCCCGTAGGCCTCCAGAAGCTGCCGATCACACTGTAAAAGCCCTGTAGAATTCCGGATCATCACAGCCCTCGTGGCTTTCGTCCCGAAAAAGGAACGGCCTCTAGAACCCAGATCACCCAAACTCTCTCGGGTGAGGATGTTGCAACACAAAGATGACAGTTATTACTGAAAATTATTTTAATCTAAGAAACCCAATTTAATATATTTTAGTTCTTTTAAGAAGATTTGTTTAAATAAGTTTTATTTTTCCTAACCCCGAAGGGCTATTACCATCACCCGAATCAAACAAGAATAGGCTCCGGCGACCTCTCGAGATTTGGAAGAAAAATATTAGTTTACAGAAATCATGTGTGTTTAAGAAAAACAGTCTGGGTCCTAGGACCTGCTGACATGGGTAAACAACTGCCACTAACACAGTGGCGACAAATAAAACATCTCGGGACCGCCGTTTATCCAAACGGCTCCCGCCACAGATGAACGATCAAATACCTCTACCAGACTCTACTCTGCTCCCAAGCACGAGTGTAGAAAGCATCCCACACTAAAAGAAATCCGACCACTCGGCCCACTACCCGGGCGAGCAAAACACTAAGTCCAGGAGGAATAAAAGTGTGGATGTCTACAGCAGAATAAACCTAGCCCAAGTTGGAGTTTTCTAAAGTCTGGCTGAACATGCTGCATATAACGGGGGTGCTAGGTCAAGTTCCAAGAGAACATTAATTTAACAGATAATAGGAACAAGAGAATTGCATGATCATCAAATAACACTAGAATTAACAACTGTTACTTTCTAGCATACTATACAAGCGTATCACTATTATGCATGGTCCTACGATAGCAGATTTAATGAACGTTCCATAAGTCTTGGAGACAGGGCCACCCACCTGAAGGTGCACAACTGTCCAGGGTCGCACAGCTAAGAAAGTCCAGAAACAGATTTACCAGCACAATCACCGAGCCAACAGTACCAAAGTAGTGTTCAAAGCATCCTGGGTACATAATAGATCCAAAAATTACACTTAATTCCATAAAAATCCAAGTATCAAACATCTACTGGGAACAGTCCCTTTAATCCGAAATTTTCACCTGTAAAAGGACCTCCGAAAATTCCAATAAAAATATTACGGCGATCCTCGCGAAGTGTAGATGTCGATAGAGCCTTGAAACGTCAAATTCCGATGTCCGGATGTGGAGATAAAAATCTGCGAAGACCCTGCTGTCCAGGAATCTCACAGCAAAACAGAGGCTCAGTAAAGCCTCGAAAACCGTGCCAAAACCCATATCTAGACAAAACACTCAACACGAAAGTCGAAGATATACCTCTCGTGAATCCAACGCCGCAAAAATCGCCCAAAAATACTGTCGGAGTAGATCTGTGGACCTCTCAGACCGAAGTGCGACGGAAATGGGCCTCCAACTGTAAATCGTCGCACTGTGCTCCGATGCCGAAGTCGTCGATGCCGCGGCTTCCAAAAAATCCGGGCCTCTGCCAGAAGATGCGCGACACGAAGATCTACAACTTTCCTAAAGGAGCCATGGGCAGGGGAGCTCGGGAAAAGGGGCAAAAAATCCCTCACAAGCCAGCTATTTATAGGCACAGCCCGAAAATCTGCATTTTGGATTTTGGCCCAAAGATTCGGGCGCCTGAAATGTTTCGGGCTGCTACAGTAACGGGCCCGGCCCGTTACTGTGCGCGCCCGAAACCCTCACGGGCCGCCACGTGTCCCTCTGCTGCTCCTCGCACCCAGCGCACGCGCACCGACGAACCCCGCGACGCCACGTGTCCCGACAAAGTGTCATGCTCTGCTGCTCCCGACCAACCACGGGGCACAACGTTGCGCCCCCACGTCGCCCCGGTAGCGCCCACGCGCGCCCACGTGCGCGGCCGCGCCGCCTCCGGCGCCGTGTCGGGCTCGCAACCCGAGGCAGCCAACTTCGCCGCCTAGACCGAGCGCACCAACACCCTCCAACCGCACGCCGCCACGGGTCCTTCCGGTCCACCGTGCACCCGCGCCCAAAAATCAGTGGACCGCGCCTGCTGCACCGGCCAACAGGAAGGCGCCACGTGTCCCGCGCCCGGGTGCACGCCCGCGCGGTGGACCGCGCGCCTCCGCCGTCGCCAGCCGCCGCGCTCCGCCGCCCGCCGCCGCCGCCGGCGCGTCTCCGGCCGCCGGAACAGTAACCCCACGCCTCGAAATTCGTGTTTTCGCGTCCGGGCTCCGAAAAATTCATGTAAATAGTCCATTTTGACCGTTTTCGCGCGTTGAATCCAAATCCGAGGTCCGTTCGGCCAAATTCCACTTCTAAAATTTCCCAAAAATTCCCGGAAAAGTAAACTTGATCCAATAAGCGCGCAAAAGCCTCAATCACCCCGAATGGGCTTTTTGATAAGCAAGCAAGCTCCAATTTCACCAGAAATCTAATTCTTGGGCCCGACACGCGCACACACACACACCCAGAAGCCACTAAACCAACAATAAACCCTTAAGTGGGGATTCGGGTCCTCACAAAGCGGATACTTTCGATTCTTTTCATGAGATTTGTCATCGTATTATGATTGAAAGAAATGAAAAGATCGTTCGTGTTAGAAGTGATAGAGGTGGAGAATTCATCAATTCTAAATTCATTGATTTTTGCACTTCCAACGGCATAAAACATGAATTCTCTGCACCCTATACACCTCAACAGAATGGTGTAGTCGAGCGCAAAAACAGGGTTGTACAAGAGATGGCGCGTGCTATGCTTCATAGCCGAAATTTACCGTTACATTTTTGGGCTGAAGCTGTGAACACCGCCCTCTACGTAATTAATCGAGTGTATTTGCGCCCGGGAACTTTAAATACATCATATGAACTATGGTTTTGTAGAAAACCGAATATCAAATATTTTCGAATCTTTGGGAGTCGCTGCTACATTTTACGTGATCGCGAAAATTTTGGTAAATTCGACTCTCGAAGTGATGACGGGATTTTCATAGGTTACTCTACAAATAGTAGAGCATATCGGGTATTTAACCTGGAATCTAAAACGATGGTAGAATCTAATAATATTAAAGTAGATGAAGCTTTTCACTTTGCATTTGATAAATCTACCCCTGATATGTCTCTTGATGATGATACTCCTGTAAATGCATCTTCTCATGATAATTCTTTCGATAATGTTGATGCATCTAATGGTTCTTCTAGTTTATCTGATATGCAGGATGTCACGCCCCGAGTGTAAACCAGAACTCGGGCTCGTCTACAGATCCGCCGTGCACACGAAATTTTTCGCATACACGAAGCGTCAGTAACCTGCTCAAATAAATCAGATACCAAAATAGAGCAATAAAACAGAGCTGAACAGAAAATACTACATCTCAGACTGAACTGGAAGTAAAAAAAATACAAGTATCAGTAAAATAAAGTACAAGTCTCTCTCCCAGCTCACCACAAAATACAACCAGCTGGCTAAAGCCAGACCCCAAAAGTACAACCGTCTGAGATAGGATACATAAGAGGTGCAAGTCTAGCTAACTCACTGTCGGGTCCACTGTCTAGCTACTCTGCCGTCCTCTCTCCTCGACCCGCCGCTGTATGTCCAACAGCACCCGCAGAAGGCTCTACAAAACAAAGGAGAAGGAAAGAAAAAGAAGAATGGGGGTGAGAACTACTAGTAAACCAGTAGCCTCCCCTAGTGGGTAAAACCTCAAACTCTGACACACCCACTAGGTCTACCAGAGGCAAAAAGGAAAGGAGTATGGTAAGCAATGATGACTGCTGAAGAAAGGAAACTACCACTACTATGCCTCTAAGATACAGTCCTAGACTGGAATAACCGTATGCAACAGTAACCAACCATCCCAGATGGACCCAATCTGTACCGTCCTCATCATCGGGCAAGTAAGCCGCGCCGATGTGATAGCAAAACTGTCCATAACTGCCTGGCCCCGGCCTCCGGAGGGGAACTCGAGGGGAGCGACCCACTCGAGGAAAGTACCACCGGGCAATAACCGCGCCGGTATAATCAACATCAAAAGCAGGACTAGATCACAACTGTAAAGCCCCCAGTGGAACACACCCCTCCTACTAAAAGAAACACAGATCCCCCAATCCGATGCATAAATGAACATCCGGTCGATCGCCCAAAATCCGCGGTCGCCGCGATACCCGCTAAACCATGTCCTACCATCGACGTCCTATAACCGACATCCGGTCAACCGCCCAATATCCGCGGTTGCCGCCAAAACCCATAATCCACAATCCAGGCCCCGGCTACACTAACTCAACCCCTGCTCGACACGAGCAACCATAACCACCTGACTAAAGAATAAGGAGAATAGAAGCAAACAGGGTTTCTCCTAAATCAAGTTCCAGCATGAAAGTGTAGCCACAAAAGATGGCCTATCTAGATGTCCATACAAGCATGCAAGTGTTCTCAAGGAAATAATCATTTAAGCCATTGATCATTAATAGTATCCACCTATGCATGACACCTACCCTCAAGTAGTACCACTAACAGGATAATCATATAGTCCCGAATAAATATTCCATTCCACATGCAAGGTTAAACATTTTCATAGCAACCCTATCCCCACACAGGCATGCATAAACCCAACCCCGATCATGATTAATCAAGATGTCCAAATAAAGGGGATCACTCTAATATTCCTAGTGAGCATGTCAAAATAGAGGAAAGCAACAACCACCCACCTTGAAAAGCATGCACGACAAACCAAGAAAATACCCGCTGTCCTCTAAGCACACCGTCAGCTGAAACAGTATCCTACAACATCACATAAGTGTACACGGTGTAAAAACTACAAGTCTAAAAACAGATTTTGCTATTTTTATAATCAGCACGCAAAACGAGGAATTTCACCTCTGTCCTGAGCTCCAAAAATCCCAGAAAAATCACGGTTGCGTTCCTCGCGAAAAGTAGCCCAAAATCAACTCTTGAATCGCCTCGATCTGATATTCCTACGCCGAGAAACAATTCGTCGAAGTTGCCGCTGTCCAAAAACCCAAACAGCAAAAGAGGGGTCAAAACACCTCAGGAATCGTGCCAAGGAATCGGAATCCAGAGAAACCACCAACAGGGAAAACGAAGCCCTACCTCTCAGGAACACACCGGTGAAGAAATCGTCGAAAAAGGACTCCTGTACTGCGCAGGGGACTTCTCGGACTAAAATGCGACGATAATGGGCCAAGATTGGGGGAAAAACGAGGCGCACTGTAAACTCCGGATCGCCGTTGTCGAGCTTCCAGAAAAATCTGGGAACGCACCACGAGGTAGAAAATATAGAGAGGAACAACTTCTCTAAAGGTCCCTCCCTCTCATTCCCTCTCTACACTTCAGAAAAGGAAAGAGAAGAGAGAGAGGTGGGTTGTATTTAAAGGCCCACAGAAACAAATGGCAAAATGACCATTTTGTCCCCGGTTTCGGGCGCCCGAAATGATCGGGTTGCTACAGTAACGGGCCCAGCCCGTTACTGTGCAGGCCCGAAACCATCACGGCCCGCCACGCGGCCCGCACAGTAACCCGGCCCACGGCCCGGCCCACAGCCCGCACCGCACACCAGATCCTGGTCGGACCGCGCGGCCGTCCGACCCGGCCCGCGGTGCGACGCGTGTCCACCGAACAGGGGACAGCGAGGCCGGCCAACCGCGCGCGCCCACGCGTCCCCGCAATCACCGGTGGTGTGGGTGGCGCCCGCCAATGGTGCGGCGCCACGTGGCGCACGTGCGCCGCCCCGCCCGACACGGCGGTCGGGTCGCGCCGCCCCCGCCGCCGCCGCGCCCGCGCCCACGTGCGTACGACCGAAGACCCGTGGCTCTGCGTGCACCGCGTGCACAAAGACCCTCCAATCCGGGGCCGCCACGTGGCCACCCCGGTCCATGCACCGGCCGCACCAGTCCGTGAACCGCGTCCAGAACCGACCCAACCACGCATTGCCACGTGTCCCGTCTCCGGTGCACGCCGGCCCGTGGACCGCGCACCTGCCCGCGCACCCGCGCGCCTGCCCGCCCGCTGCCCGCGCTCGCGCGCTGCCCGCGACCGCTCCGCCGCCTGCCCGAGCCCATCCGCCGCGCTCCGCCGCCGCCGCTCGCCGCCGGCGGCCGGAATCACTGTTCCGGCATGAACAGTAACCGGTTGCGCAAAATGTCAAGTAGGTAGTCCATTTTAACCGTTTTTGCGCGCTGAATCCGAATTTGACGTCCGTTTTGCCAAATTCCAACCCTAAAAATTGCCGAAGGCATCCGGAACGACGTTCTTTTGTCCAAACTTCGCGCTGAGCCCAATTTTAATATCCATTTCGCGCGAGACCACTTCTAAAGATCCGACGGCGTCCACCGATCACCCACGTGATCTATTTAAGCCCGAAGTCCGCCACTTATGTCCAATTTGTGCACAAACACCTCCAACACACAAAACAGGCTCCCAGAAGCCACCAATAACTCCACCACAGCTCTGCAGAAATCCAGGTCATCACATCCTCCCCCACTAAAAGAAAGTTTCGTCCTCGAAACTAAATCATTCCTCAATCCGGCACCTCGACCAAATAAAGTGGGGTAAATATCCGATCATCCGCCCCTCAAGCTCCCAAGGCTGTCTAATACCTCCTCCAGAGACGCGATACAATCCTCGGTCTCTAACTAGAACAAAATAAAGACTGCACTCTGGGAAACCACACCACCACCACTAAGTACAGCTGGGCTAACCGCTCGAGCTACCAAGTAGTCCACATTGGTATAAGCATCCGCTCCTCCCAGGGCCTCAGATAATCCAACCACAAATCCATCGGCACACAAGCTCGATCCAAGCACCTCTATGCTCCCGAGGTATCCAACATAAGTCCCCCAACTGATCCCGTAGCCTCTGATCTCTAATCCAAAACCGTCGGGGTGTAGAGGCAACCCCTACTCTCCGGCATCCACACTCAACCATATGCAGTCGAGAAAACCATAATACAAATCAATCTTCGAGAAGATCCAGTACCCTTGCAACTGGTAAATCAAATCCTCCATGCCCGACAAAAGGGTGCTAGCTCCAGATGGTCACTTCATCAAATTTCTGAGATACTCACCAAACCGAAGTGAACCAACCTTCCACAACTCGAATGGCACCGGCGCCCCCAAAGGCGACACACTTGGCCCGATAAAATTTCCAAAACATCGAATCCAGGAGTTGGGTTCTTAGCTCCCAAGCTAGTGGCATGCTAGACAACTCCGATAGGAGAACAGCCGGAAACTCGCAACCAAGGGGTATTTCCGAGTCCCGGCGCCGCCGTAGGTCCCACAACCACTGTAACGACCCGACCCACTAGCAATAATAACTTATTGGGCCCAAACCACAGCCCAAAATGCTTAAGCCAAGTTATTATTACTAATGTCCATGTCTCATATAAACCAAATCACAATTCCATCCACATCCGATGTGAGACTATGAGGGCGGCACAAGACTCCCCCCGTTTAGGCCTGACGTCCTCGTCAGCCCAAACACACACACAGCAGCCCAAGATCACCAGGCGATGTGAGACTTGTCTCGCTAGCCTGTCAGCTAGACCCAGACTCAGCCGAGACTCGCCGCACACTTCCGGCTGGTTATTGGCTCTGATACCAAATGTAACGACCCGGCCCACTAGCAATAATAACTAGGCTTAAGTATTTTGGGCTGTAGTTTGGGTTTATATAAGACTTGGGATGTAGTAACCACTGGTTTAAAATAATTGCTTGAGTCCGCTTTTGGTTTTATTTATTGTTCAATTAGACTCGGAGGGTGATC
>JAQOTM010000028.1:345483-462562 GCA_029168755.2 Tillandsia fasciculata
ATTTATAAAATATTTCACAAATTTGACTAGACGTGGAGAAAATATAAAATATAAACCCAGTCAAATGAGCACTGAGTATACAGATATTCACAAAGAAACTGCTGACTGTTGCCAATTATTCAACCTCAGTTGGTATTACTTACTTTTCTTGACTCTATTTATTTATTTATTTATTTATTTATTTATTTATTTATTTATTTATTTATTACTCAGCATCTAATGATGGCAGACATCTACGAGACTGAATTTTGTTATTAATTCATATTTATCTGATTGGTATTTGGTATGAATCTATATTTATGATACACTCTTTCACAACGCAAAATTAATCAGCAATGTACTAGTAGTACTAGTAGTAACTTTTTTGGGTTAAGATAATATAAATTTACTAACTTTTTCTAGTGATATAAATTTACTAAATTTAATCAACATTAAGTACTAATCAAAATTTTATTTAAAAAATTCAATTTTTTTTTTTTTTTTTTTAAGTTTGGGGTACTGCACCAAATTTAATTTATTTTTTAGCATTCTTTGCACACTATAGCATGCCCACTAAATTTAACTCACAAAACTTAGTTCTGGAATAGAAACTTATGAATTACTTAATATTACTAAATCAACCATTCAATTATTATTTGCGCTAAACTATGTATACTTATGAATGCTAGATAATTAGTGAGTTTAAGTACCAATGCAACTTTTGTGTTTCAAAAAGTGCTTTAATAAAACTAATTAATTAAATTAGAGTATTTTTTCTAAAGAAAAGTCCCCCCCCCCCACCCCCCCCCCCCCCCCCCCCCCCCCCCCCAACCCCTTTTTTTTTTTTTCCCTTTAGTGGCAACACAATAATTTCCAAGGAGAAATTAAAAATAATAGAAAATGTTAACAATTTCAAACATGAGTATTTGTGGTGCCTTTTTGAATTAGGTAGAGGTCCAATTTTGTTCATTAATAAATTGTTGATAATGTCCATTAAAAGAGAAGTGATAGCAACTTTAATTGGGATCATCAAATTGTTCCCCATTCACATTGAAACTTTAAGACCAAGTCCACAACTGCATATTTTATTTATTTATTTATTTATTTTTATTATAAGAGTACAATTTTTTACATAAAGGTATAGTTTTGGAAAAAAAGCATAAAAGCACAATCCCAACACTGAAATTAGATGGTGATAAATAAATTATTTTAACTGGTTGAACAAATCCGGATCAAACTCAAAATTTTCAACTACTAAATTATAATGTTATAATACGTTGGACTTACCATGCCACCATAAAAGGTTTATTGGTTGCGCGTGATTACTACTGTCTTATAGTTGCGAATTCAAATACAATATGTAGATCATTATATATATATTTGAAGTCAACTGAGTTGGGATTGTGCAAAGAATTTAACTTTTATAGTTAAAATTGTATCCAAACTAAACCAGTATCAACTATAACAATTGAAAAAGAAGTGGACCACCAAATTAGATTAGATGGTTGGTATCTTCCTTCTCGAACTATAAATTCTGAGTTTGAAGATCAGTTTTAATTAGACTAGTACAAATGCGTGTACATAACATGCAGACATCTTTAAAAATAATAATAACAATAATAATAATAATAATATAGGATATACCCCTGTTTAATCAATAATAATAATAATAATAATAATAATTATTATTATTGTGTTCGAATTTTAATTGGATTATTTTTTGGATTCTTCCCCTACAATAAAATTAGATTATAGGGACACATATTTGTGACAATTTTTTACAAATGTTTCATTTATAGTCAATTTATATCAAAAATTATATTATATGGATACATTTTTGAAATACATTACAGTAATGTGTCACTATACACCCTAACGACGGCATATATAACGACACTAATGATAAGTATCGGTATTTTTTCTAACAGTATTTTTTTTTTTTTTTTTTTAACAATACTTAATTATGTCGCTATAGAATAATTTTATTGTAGTGTTCACTAATCCAGCTACCGTTCCTAACTCATCTAATTCAGTGGGCTTCAACCAAAACTCCCATCCATAAATACGAGCGTGAATAAAGTGACAGGTTTTTATTATTTTTATTATTATACAGTGAAAAATTTATAAAGTAGAGAAATCAGTTTTCAATGTAGCCACGGAACAAGTTGTCAATTTAATTTGAATTTGATTTTGGTTGGTGGGTCATACGTCACGGCGGATGATAATGTCACTACAAAATGGATGGTGAAAAAAGAAAATGTTGAGGGTACATCTTATCTAGGATATTAATTTCACATTTCATTCATTTAAAAATAAAATAAATTTTACTAGTCATTTAAAAATAATTAGTAAAAAATACTTCATTCTAGAATGGATGAGATATTTATCTTACACCCTATATGAGGTGTACCACTAGTATTACTTGTGAAAAATGTAGAGAGAAAATATATAATAACCTATTAACTTTATAACTTTTATAAACAGATCTTTAAACTTTTTTATTTATCTATTAGACCTTTTAAACTTTTTCAAATTATTTAATATAGAATATGATAAAATTTAATTTAAATTTAATTAAATTTGATTTTGGAGTTTTTGGCAGGTCATTGTCTTTAAAAAAAAACAAAATTTTCGCAAAAATTCTTACATTTTATGTACAGATTTTCACAAAAATTGATAGGGAATGATCTTTTCGTGATGTTTATGTCACGCCTCGGGGTCGAAACTGCGTTCCGGGCCTGCCAACAGATCCGCCGCCCCTACGGGAAGTCCCGTAGAGACGTAGCGACTAACCTGCAAGGAAACAACTATACTAGCAGATATCAGAGCTGAAGAAGTAAAAGCTACAATATAAACATAAAATACAACTATCTCTCATCAATAAGTACAAACCATCCTCACCACAAAAGTACAAGAGTCACTCAGATAACAGGAAATAAAAGGTACAACTCGATACCTCACTACAAAGGTCTCTCGACATGACACAAACTAAAATAACACAGGGGTACCTCTACTCACACGCACTGAAGATGACGGGAAGGGATCTATCTCGCGACTCCCTTACCTCGGTCTGAAGGAGCTGGATCAGCAACAGGAGCAGCAGGAACCGGAGCAGAAGTCCCTGGGGAAAGACACCACGACGGGTGTGAGAACTACATCCCACAGTAGTTCTCAGTGGGTGCCGCCAACAAGCCCGACGGTCTGCCCACTAAGTCTACTAGAGGCATAAAGTAACATATGCAGTGCTGTAAGGAAAGCTGGGAAAAGTAAACTCTACAGCTACTATGCCTCTATCTAAATGCTCAAAGAGTGGAACAAGGAGAACAGTATGCCACAACTAACTCTCACTGAGATCACCCAATCTAAAACTGACTGCCACATCGGGTCCAGTCAAACCTGCGCCTACCTACTGCTGTAGGTATGTCCGTAGCTGCCAAAACTGGCTCAGCCAGAGGGACACAAGCATCGACAAGTCGCGATAGAGAGCTCAATCTCACGCCGGTACTACAACCCGGTATCTAGCTCAATCTCAACGCCGGTACTACAACCCGGTCTCGCCTACTCCGGAGTGGCACTCGAGGGGAGCGACCCACACGAGTAAAATATCCGCGCATCTCTGTCGAGCACAAATGTGGCTCATGCAGGCTATGATCTAAATCCTCGATCAACAAGATCGGCTATAACCAACAATCACTGTCTCACTCACTGGCAAGAATCCACACAACTGAGACTCACTGTCACTCAGACAGCTCCCAAGAAACCCAGATCTACCATCACTATCACTCTCCCAAAGAAAGCTGATCTACAGACTGCTATCAACACCACTCGGTCCCCAGACACGAGTGCAATGCATCCCACAACCACCCAACCTCCCAGCCCACAACCCGGGCGAGAAAACTAAGTCCAGGAATGATAAGTATAATAAGTGATGTGGGAATGTCTAAAGCAATAAAGAAACCTAGCCCAAGTTGAAGTTTTCTACAGTCTGGCTGAACATGATACATATGACAGGGGTGCTAGGTCAAGTTCCAAGATTTAATTAATTAGCATGTAGTAGGAATCACATGGAGATTACAAAATTCGACAACTAGTATACAAGAGTACAACATACAGTTTACACATGCTTTTAAAATCATTTGCTAGCATGCATGCTCCTACAATCATAGAATTAGCGTGCAGTCCATAGATTTTGCAAGCAAGGTCACCCACCTGAAAGTGCTAACTGTCCGGGATTATACAGCTAAGAAAGTCCAGAAACAGCCAAATCACAGTGTCCACCAAGCTAGCAACACGGTAGTAGTGCTCACAACGCCCTGGGTACAACATAATTCCAAAATTATACTTTAATCCATACAATTTCCAAGTCCCCAAAAATCTGTGTGAACAGTCCCATAAACACGAAATTTTCACCTGAAAAACATTCTCCAAAAATTCTGATAAAAATACGATGGCGATGCTCGCGAAAGTAGATGTCGATAGAGTCCTAAAACGTCGAAATCCGATGTCCGGATGAGGAGATAAAAATCCGACAAGTAGGTGCTGTCCAAATCATCCAACAGTCACAAAGGGGGGTCAAAATGTACCCAAAACCCCAATAAAAGCTCAAATCTAGCGAAAGTGACCAACATGAAAAAACTTAGGCCTACCTCTCGTGAAACCGGCGCCGCAGAAATCATCCAAAAATACAGTCGGGGTAGCTCTGTAGACTTCCTAGATCGAAGGGCGACGAAAACGGGCCTCCAACAGTAAATCGTCGCACTTCGCTTCGCTGCCGAAGTCGTCGAGTTCGCGCGCTCCGAAAAATCCGAAACTCCTTCAGCAGATGCACAAGAAGATAAGCAAGAACTTTGCTTAAGGGTGCAGAGGCAAAAGGGTTCGGGAAAAGCCCGAAATCAGAGGTGGAATGGCCTATTTATAGGCCTTCCCACGAAAAAGGCCACAAAAAGGGGTTTATTGGGCTTTCGGACCCGATTTCCGGGCGCCCGAAAAGAATCGGGCGGCTACAGTGTTGGGCCCGGCCCAACACTGTGCGCGCCCGGATTCACCTGGAGCCGCCACGTGTCCCCGGGCTCTCCCCCGCGCCCGGCGCACGCGCGCCCGCGTATCGCGGAGCGCCGCGTGTCCCGACCGCTGTTCATGGGGCGGTTGCACTCGGCCAACCACGGGGCGCCACGTGGCGCCCCCACGTCGGGGCTACCTGCCCCGACCTGCCCCGTACGGCTCCCCTGGCGCGTGGACCGCGCGCGGGTGAGCCGGCCACTCGCAGGCCGCCACGTGGCGCGCCGTGGTCCATGCGCCAGGCCGCGAGTCCCCGTGGACCGCACACACAACGCTCGCCAATAGCGAGCTGCCACGTGTCCCCTGCTGTGACGCCCCACTTCCCAGGGGGTCACCCATCCTAGAACTACTCTAGCTCTAGCACGCTTAACTCTCATGTTCCTCTTGGATCTTGCTACCATCCAAAATGCTATAGCCGGGTTAGAGATTTAGTCCTATTATATCATTTATATAGAGGACTAATCCAAATTCCGGGGGTGTCACATTCTTCCCCCCTTTAAGCCCTGACGTCCACGTCAGGCTCAAGCACACTCACAAACACCAGGCGATGTGAGACTCGTCTCGCTAGCCTTAGCCGACCTTGTGAGGAGCTGCACTCCACTCACAACGGTCATTAGCCGGGGAGCCTCGCTCTACCCGCTATATAACCCTGGCTCAGCCGAGACTCATCTCACATTTCCGGCTGGTGAATGGCTCTGATACCAACTGTGACGCCCCACTTCCCAGGAGGTCACCCATCCTAGAACTACTCTAGCTCTAGCACGCTTAACTCTCACGTTCCTCTTGGATCTTGCTACCATCCAAAATGCTATAGCCGGGTTAGAGATTTAGTCCTATTATATCATTTATATAGAGGACTAATCCAAATTCCGGGGGTGTCACACCTGCGCCGGCCCATGCACCAGCGCCAAGTTCCGTTGGCCACGCCTCGTGCGCCTGCCAATCCGGCGCTGCCACGTGGCACCAGGCCGGTCCACGGCCTCCCCCATGCACCAAAACGTGCGAAAAACTTCCGGGATCCCTTTTTGGGCATCCGGACTCAGAATTTAACAAGCAAATAGCCGTTTTCAAGCGTTTTTCCGTGCTGAATCCATTTCCGACATCTGTTTGGCCTAATTCTTTTCAGAAATTTCGGCAAACCTAGCCGAAAGCCAACACAGCAAGTGATATCACACAGGGTCCATCTGTGGCATCCCATTGATGCACCATGGGCCAGATACACCAACACTAGGTGTTCTAACAGTGGATTCATCGGAAGAACGCTGCATGGGGACCAGGGCCACTACATCCTCCCCCACTAAAAAGAAGTTTCGTCCCCGAAACAAAGTAAAGCAAGACAGGCGTACCTCAACCAGAAGTCTCGAACAGAAAGGGGTAGGCATCTCTCATCTCTGTCTCCAGCTCCCAAGTAGCCTCTCGCTCCTCGTGATTGTTCCATAAGATCTTCACATACGGAATGGCCCGATTGCGCAATTCCCTCTCCTCACGAGCAAGAATCCGCAACGGGCGCTCCTCATATACCAGGTCCTCACCGATCTCCAAAGAAGCGAAGTCAATCACGTGTGACGGATCAAACACATATCTCCTCAGAGCTGAGACGTGGAAAACATCGTGTACACCGGCCAAGCGGGGAGGAAGAGCAACTCTATAAGCCACAGGGCCTACCCTCTCAAGTACCTCAAAGGGTCCAATAAAGCGGGGACTAAGCTTCCCACGCACTCCAAATCTCCGGACCCCTTTCGAAGGCGAGACCTTCAAAAAGACATGGTCACCAATCTGAAACTCAAGGTCTCGCCGCCGAGTATCCGCATAGCTCCTTTGGCGACTCTGGGCTATCTCAAGGTGTCGGCGAACAACTCTGACTTTCTCCTCCGCCTCCAATAGTAAATCTGGCCCCAACGTCCTCCTCTCACCCACGTCACTCCAATATAGGGGCCACCGACACTTGCGTCCATACAACGCC
Organism: Tillandsia fasciculata; assembly: GCA_029168755.2. Lineage (NCBI taxonomy): Eukaryota > Viridiplantae > Streptophyta > Magnoliopsida > Poales > Bromeliaceae > Tillandsia > Tillandsia fasciculata. The sequence goes on from JAQOTM010000028.1 coordinate 352,484, forward strand.
TCAAACGGAGCCATCTGAATGCTCGCTTGATAGCTGTTGTTGTACGCAAACTCAACCAAGGGTAAGTGTCGGTGCCACCCTCCTCCAAAATCCATAACGCACGCTCTCAACATATCCTCGAGGGTCTGAATGGTGCGTTCGGACTGGCCATCAGTCTGTGGGTGGAATGCAGTGCTGAATCTGAGCTGGGTCCCCAAGGCTGACTGTAAGCTCCCCCAGAATCGTGACACAAACCTCGGGTCCCGATCTGAAACAATTGACGCTGGTACCCTATGTAGCCTCACTATCTCGTCCAAGTACAACTGTGCCAGGCGCTCCAAAGACCAAGTCATCTGAACAGGCAAGAAATGTGCAGACTTGGTGAGTCTATCAACAATCACCCAAACCGCGTCGGCTCCACTCTGTGCTCTCGGCAGTCCTGTAACAAAGTCCATGGTGATGTGGTCCCACTTCCATTCGGGAATTGGAAGACTCTGTAACTTGCCAGCAGGAACTCAGTGCTCAGCTTTCACTTGCTGGCAAGTTAAATAGTGAGCCACAAATCTTCCAATGTCCTGCTTCATTCCAGACCACCAAAAATGTGCCTTGAGGTCCTTATACATCTTAGTACCACCAGGATGAATGGTATAAGGTGTATAATGGGCCTCTCTCAAAATCTGGTCTCTGATATCTGAATCCGAAGGCACACATACTCGGTCCCTGTACCGCAGTACTCCTGAACTATCCACTGTAAAATCCCCTCTCTGATCCGCCTGAATCTGCGATCTGATCCTCTCCAAGTGGGGGTCCTCACTCTGCGTCTCCCTGATCCTGTCCAACAGAGTGGGCTGCAAGACCATAGACATAAGCCTAGCAGAGACCCCAGGGGATACTACCTCAATCTGAAGTCGCCTCATCTGCTCAATCAACGGTGCCTGCTGTGTGATCAACATGCTCAAACTCTGCGCTGACCTCTGACTCAAAGCATCTGCTACAACATTGGCCTTACCGGGATGATAAAGGATACTCACATCGTAATCCTTTAATAACTCCAACCACCGGCGCTGCCTCAGGTTCAGCTCCTTTTGTGTGAACAGATACTTTAAGCTTTTATGATCTGTGTAGATCTCACAATGCTCACCGTAGAGGTAATGCAGCCATAGCTTCAATGCAAACACCACAGCTGCAAGCTCCAAATCATGAGTAGGGTAATTCTTCTCATAATCCTTTAATTGCCGTGAAGCATAAGCAATTACCCTACCATGCTGCATCAAGACACATCCCAAACCGCTGTGCGAGGCGTCACTATAAATCACGAAGCCATCACCCATCACTGGCAGTGCAAGAACTGGCGCTGAGATCAATCTCCTCTTCAGCTCCTCAAAACTCTGCTGACACTGCTCAGTCCAAACAAACCTCGTCCCCTTCCTAGCCAAACTGGTCAGGGGAGTAGAGAGCTTCGCAAAGCCCTCTACAAACCAACGGTAGTAGCCTGCCAAGCCCAGAAAGCTCCGAACCTCAATAACCGTCGTCGGTCTCGGCCAATCCCAAACTGTGTCAATCTTCGCCGGGTCAACTGCCACTCCATCGGCTGATACAATGTGGCCCAAGAATGCAACCTCCCGAAGCCACAACTCGCACTTTTTAAGCTTGGCATACAGCTTCTTCTCACGCAGAAGCTGTAGCACTATCCTCAAGTGCTCCTCGTGCTCCACATCGCTCCGGGAGTAGATCAAGATGTCATCAATGAAAACAACCACAAAAAGGTCCAAGTACGGCTAAAATACCCGGTTCATCAAATCCATAAATGCAGCAGGGGCATTGGTCAAACCAAACGGCATAACCGTGAACTCATAATGCCCATACCGGGATCTAAAAGCCGTCTTGGGGATGTCCTCGGCCCTCACCCTCAACTGGTGGTAACCTGACTGAAGATCAATCTTCGAAAACACTAAGGCTCCCTGCAACTGGTCAAATAAATCATCTATCCGTGGTAGGGGATACTTATTCCGGATGGTCACTTTATTCAGCTCCCGGTAATCCACACACAAACGAAGTGACCCATCCTTTTTCTTCACAAATAAAACTGGCGCTCCCCACGAAGACACACTGGGCCTCACAAAGCCTCTGTACAACAGATCCTGAAGCTGGGCCTTCAACTCCCTCAACTCGGCAGGTGCCATCCTATAAGGTGCCTTTGAGATTGGTGCGGTTCCAGGTACAATATCAATCACAAACTCTATCTCCCTCTCCGGCGACATAGTCGTCAACTCAGGGGGAAACACATCTGGAAACTCGCGGACAACAGGAATATCCTCGAGTCCCAGTGTCGCCGTAGGCACCTCCACAATCGTCGCCAAGAAGGCGGTGCAGCCTCTACTCATCATCCTCCTAGCCCTCGCTGAAGAAATCGTCACCGCGAACAAGGAACTCTGACAGCCTCGGTAAACAAACTCCTCTTGTCCCGGCTCACGGAGGGTCACTGTCCTCTCTCTGCAGTCTATGGTAGCATAGTACCTCGACAACCAGTCCACACTAAGCACAACATCGAAATCCTGGAGCTGCCGCAAGACAAGCAAGTCTGCCGGCAAAATCCAGGATCCCAACTGCACAGGGCAATCCCTACAATACTCCTCGACATGCAAGACATGATCTGGTATCTGAACCTCTAATGCATGCGATAAAGAAACTACCTCTATACCATGTAGGGATGCAAATGCTCTACTGATAAATGAATGTGATGCACCGGTATCAAAAAGAGCACGAGTACGAACTGCAGAAATCAAAATAATACCTGCGACGACCTGCTCTGCTGCTGTAGCATCCTCAACCTAAGCGGCATAGACTCGACCGCTCGGCGCCGCGGGACGTCGCTCTGGCTGTCGCGAAGACGAAGAAGCAAAATCTGGCCTGCCGTAGGCCGCAGAAGGTCCAGCTAGGTGGTGAGGAACAGAAGGTGCCGAAGCTGAAGAAGGAGCTGGATGACCGGCTCTGGGGCATGCACTCGCAAAGTGACCGGTCTGCCCACAGCGAAAACAACGGCCCTGCCTCTGCGGGCACAGGGTCGGTGGGTGCGGTCCTCCACAAATGACACAACGGTCAGGGCGCGGCTGCCGTGAAGTCTGCTGCTACTGCGAAGGCTGCTGCTGTCGAGGTGGTCGACGCTGCTGCTGCTGAGACTGACGAGATGCCCCTGATCTCTGCCTCCCCTGATACCCCCGACCCTGAGAGTGGAAACGTGGAGGTCTCGGGGGTCCCTGCCTACTCGACTGCCCCTCCTCCATTGCTGCTGGGCGCTTCGCCCCAGGAGTCGCTACGGGGGCTGGAGCCACCTTTGCCATAACTGCCTCTCCACTTTCCACATAAAGTGCCTGCTCCATCGAGGCCTCCAAAGTCTGTAATCTGCGGGAGCGGACGAACTGATAGATGTCCCGACGCAACCCTCTCTCAAACATGTAGATCCGGTAGGTCTCATCTCTGGCCATGTGGGGCATACAAGCTAACAGCCGATTGAAATCGGCTATGTACATGTGTACGGGCCTATCTCCCTGGCGGAGATTCTTCAACTGCTCCTCCAAACTCTGCCGAACACTCTCAGGAAAGAAGGCCCCAAGAAGCATACTGCGAAACTCTGCCCAAGAGAGAAGCTGCGTCCCAGGCGGACCAGCTGGTCGCACACGCCGCCACCATGCCTCGGCGTTGCTCTCCAGAAAGTGAGTAGCCAACAGAACTCGAAACCTCTCATCAATAAAAAGGCTCTCGAAATGGCGCTCCATGGCCGTAACCCAAGACTCGGCCGCCCACGGCTCAGCACTCATACCCGAAAAGCGGGTGGATCATACTGGCGGAACCTCATCAAAAGATCCACCACCTCCCGCTGCTCTACCGAAGTCAAAGATCCCGTCGTCCCAGACGGTGGCCTACTAGAAACAGGCTCAGCCGGAACTGCCGGTGCAGGCTGCACAACAGGGGGCGCCACAACAGGGGAAGAAGTCACCGGCGAACTCTCAGGGGGTACTACAGCCGGCTGCGCCCTCTGCTCCATCATGAGCATCAACCGACCCACTGCCTCCTCCTGGCGCCGAGACACCTCAGCCAACTGTGCCATCTGGGCACGGAGCTCCTGAACCACTGCCTGCTGTCCCCGCCCCGAGTCCTCCTGCTCGGGCTCAGAGGACGAGGGCTACGAACGCATCACCATCGAGCGTCGAGGAGGCATCCCCACCTGAGGGACAAAGCAAACAATCAGAATCCAAATCAACACCCGACCCAATCTAGCGAAAGTCAAAAGGCATGTCCCCCTTCCCGAAGTACTATGTTATCTGCAGCCAACATAGTTGCCACCGAAGAAGACATGTCAATCACTCATCCCAAACCGCTCGGAAGAGTTAGAAACCCAATCAGGACTCTCGCTAAAAATCACGGCTCTCACGTGGGTCATCCTAGGGTTCAACCACAAGCCTAGGGTTCCAAAGTCCTCTAAGACCTACATCCTAGGCTCTGATACTACTCTAATCTGTCACGCCCCGAGGTCGAAATTGCGTCCCGGGCCCGCCAACAGATCCGCCGCCCCTACGGGAAGCCCCGTAGAGACGTAGCGACTAACCTGCAAGGAAACACTACAAAAAATTTAAGTTTTAGAAGCGGTCGAAACCGCTGGGAAAAGTACCTAAAACTGTTGGAAATATTTTTCCCAACACTTCTAAAATTGTCGGGAAAAATTCTGTAACCGCTGTTAGATCTCCGTCGCTAAAGATCTTTGCCGACATTTTATACGACCGTTGGAGAAGATGATAATTTTAGTAACGGTTCTCCGACCGCTACTAAATATAGTAAAAAGCGCTAGTATAAATTAATAAATTTATACCAACAGTTTTATAATTGTTATAAATCCAATCTAAAATACAAATACCAACAGTTTGCAAACAACCCACAATAGTAAAATTAAGACCATCCCAAAGTGCCTTCACTCACATGGAACTTGGGTCAAAATGAAAGGGAAAACCGCAAACACTACTAATATGCAATAAGTTGCTTAGAAACTTTAAGAATTAATAGTGAACTGCACATGATTTCATTAAAAAAAAAAAAAAGAGGACAATCAATTTGGATCACATGCTCCAACAAATCCTCCTATCATTTACATATATATGTTCTATGCACCCATATTTTTATTATTGATAATGTAATCAACCTCCTAGTACAGTAGTACATGAACAATGTGAGCCCATTCAAAAGCAACGATAAAATCTAGATACTGCATTTAAGAATTTGACAAACCAAAAGAACATTTATCACTTATGGCCATACCTGCACAAGTTCTGATAGTGCTTTCCGGATTTTATCTCTGGAAATAATCAACCCCTGTTCTGGAACTTGAGTGGGAAATATAGATGGACTGGGTTGAGAGGAGGGCAGTATTTTTTTGTTTTAAGTGGAAATAGGCTAGGTAGACTAGAATAATATATCATTTCATGAAATTATATACATCTCCAAGATTTACATATAGAGTTCACCGACAATACATTTCGAAGTCAAAAATTAGTTCTCCATGATTTAACTCTAGATTTGGGAATTAGTATTCTATTCCATATCATATTTGATTATGATTAATAATGGTGGTCTTTTGATCATTTTCTTTGTTAAGGAACACTATATAAAATTAACCCCAAGATCTCCTCAACCTCTATAACACATCCTAAGATTTGTAGTTAGTGAAGTTTTAAGCAGTAAACAATGGTTAGATCTTGGATCGACCAAATAATTAAAAATTTGATCTATTTGCTAGATCTAACTGAAGGAATCTGATTCTGTGTAGATAACTATGCTGGAAAGAATTTGATTATAGGGAATTTTTACCAATTGCATAGCAAATATTGGAATCATAAAACAAAAATCACCTCAAATGCATGGAAACAAACAATATGATGAACCAATCGGGATCAAATGAACCCTAGATCGATTTCGAACTCGCCAAAACCGAACTCACCTCAAAGATCGAGGATCCTCCGCCGCCGCGGGGAGATCTCGGACGCCGCCGCCGCCGCCTCTTCTCAACCTCCAACGGGAACGAAGAGAAGGGGAGAGAGCCGCCGCCGCTGACTCTTCTCAATCTCCAACGGGAACGAGGAGGAAGAGGGCGGGAGAGAGAGAGAAAGGGAGAGAGAGAGAGAGTAGGGAATGGGTTTGATCGTGGTTTTTTTTTTTTCTTTTTTCTTTTTTATTTGGGTGGGAGATTGGGCAACGGCTGGGTTTTAGTTGCCCGATTTTAAAAAAAAATATTTTTTGGACCGAATTTTGAAAGTTTGTTAAATTTTTAAATCGAATTTTGAAAGTAGATTTAATTTTTAATTTTTAATATGATATAAAGTTTTAATAAAAAAATAATTAAATTTATTGATGAATTATTATTTAATATTTTAATAAATTTGGCATTAAATCGAAGAATTTATTTTAATTTTAATTTTTATTATATTTAGATTCAACAACATAATTAGCTAATTTTGATAATTTTTTTTTTTTCAAAATTTTTATTTCTTGAGTTAAAATTATATTATTTTATTTAGAAAAAATAAAGAATATAAAATCATATTTCAATTTTTAAAATTTTGGATTGAAAAAAATTAATTTAATTTTAACTAAATTATTTACCGACGCTTTATAATTGTTATAACGATTCATTAAAATCGTTGCTAAAATATATTTTTACCAGCATTTTAGAACTGTTATAATAATTTATTGAAATCGCTGCTAAAATATATTTTTACCAGCGGTTTTATTAAGTGCTACTAAAATAACGGTCGCTATAAATCAATTTTCTTGTAGTGAAACAACTATACTAGCAGATATCAGAGCTGAAAAAGTAAAAGCTACAATATAAACATAAAATACAACTATCTCTCATCAATAAGTACAAACCATCCTCACCACAAAAGTACAAGAGTCACTCAGATAACAGGAAATAAAAGGTACAACTCGATACCTCACTACAAAGGTCTCTTGACATGACACAAACCAAAATAACATAGGGGTACCTCTATTCACACGCACTGAAGATGACGGGAAGGGATCTATCTCGCGACTCCCTTACCTCGGTCTGAAGGAGCTGGATCAGCAACAGGAGCAGCAGGAACCGGAGCAGAAGTCCCTGGGGAAAGACACCACGACGGGTGTGAGAACTACATCCCACAGTAGTTCTCAGTGGGTGCCGCCAACAAGCCCGACGGTCTGCCCACTAAGTCTACTAGAGGCATAAAGTAACATATGCAGTGCTGTAAGGAAAGCTGGGAAAAGTAAACTCTACAGCTACTATGCCTCTATCTAAATGCTCAAAGAGTGGAACAAGGAGAACAGTATGCCACAACTAACTCTCACTGAGATCACCCAATCTAAAACTGACTGCCACATCGGGTCCAGTCAAACCTGCGCCTACCTACTGCTGTAGGTATGTCCGTAGCTGCCAAAACTGGCTTAGCCAGAGGGACACAAGCATCGACAAGTCGCGATAGAGAGCTCAATCTCACGCCGGTACTATAACCCGGTATCTAGCTCAATCTCAACGCCGGTACTACAACCCGGTCTCGCCTACTTCGGAGTGGCACTCGAGGGGAGCGACCCACACGAGTAAAATATCCGCGCATCTCTGTCGAGCACAAATGTGGCTCATGCAGGCTATGATCCAAATCCTCGATCAACAAGATCGGCTATAACCAACAATCACTGTCTCACTCACTGGCAAGAATCCACACAACTGAGACTCACTGTCACTCAGACAACTCCCAAGAAACCCAGATCTACAATCACTATCACTCTCCCAAAGAAAGCTGATCTACAGACTGCTATCAACACCACTCGGTCCCCAGACATGAGTGCAATGCATCCCACAACCACCCAACCTCCCAGCCCACAACCCGGGCGAGAAAACTAAGTCCAGGAATGATAAGTATAATAAGTGATGTGGGAATGTCTAAAGCAATAAAGAAACCTAGCCCAAGTTGAAGTTTTCTACAGTCTGGCTGAACATGATACATATGACAGGGGTGCTAGGTCAAGTTCCAAGATTTAATTAATTAGCATGTAGTAGGAATCACATGGAGATCACAAAATTCGACAACTAGTATACAAGAGTACAACATACAGTTTACACATGCTTTTAAAATCATTTGCTAGCATGCATGCTCCTACAATCATAGAATTAGCGTGCAGTCCATAGATTTTGCAAGCAAGGTTACCCACCTGAAAGTGCTAACTGTCCGGGGTTATACAGCTAAGAAAGTCCAGAAACAGCCAAATCACAGTGTCCACCAAGCTAGCAACACGGTAGTAGTGCTCACAACGCCCTGGGTACAACATAATTCCAAAATTACACTTTAATCCATACAATTTCCAAGTCCCCAAAAATCTATGTGAACAGTCCCATAAACACGAAATTTTCACCTGAAAAACATTCTCCAAAAATTCTGATAAAAATACGACGGCGATGCTCGCGAAGAGTAGATGTCGATAGAGTCCTGAAACGTCGAAATCCGACAAGTAGGTGCTGTCCAAATCATCCAACAGTCACAAAGGAGGGGGTCAAAATGTACCCAAAACCCCAATAAAAGCTCAAATCTAGCGAAAGTGACCAACATGAAAAAACTTAGGCCTACCTCTCGTGAAACCGGCGCCGCAGAAATCGTCCAAAAATACAGTCGGGGTAGCTCTGTAGACTTCCCAGACCGAAGGGCGACGAAAACGGGCCTCCAACAGTAAATCGTCGCACTGCGCTTCGCTGCCGAAGTCGTCGAGTTCGCGCGCTCCGAAAGATCCGAAACTCTTTCAGCAAATGCACAAGAAGATAAGCAAGAACTTTGCTTAAGGGTGCAGAGGCAAAAGGGTTCGGGAAAAGCCCGAAATCAGAGGTGGAAGGGCCTATTTATAGGCCTTCCCACGAAAAAGCTCACAAAAAGGGGTTTATTGGGCTTTTGGACCCGATTTCCGGGCGCCCGAAAAGAATCGGGCGGCTACAGTGTTGGGCCCGCCCCAACACTGTGCGCGCCCGGATTCACCTGGAGCCGCCACGTGTCCCCGGTCTCTCCCCCGCGCCCGGCGCACGCGCGCCCGCGTATCGCGGAGCGCCGCGTGTCCCGACCGCGGTTCATGGGGCGGTTGCGCTCGGCCAACCACGGGGCGCCACGTGGCGCCCCCACGTCAGGGCTACCTGCCCCGACCTGCCCCGTACGGCTCCCCTGGCGCGTGGACCGCACGCGCGTGAGCCGGCCACTCGCAGGCCGCCATGTGGCGCGCCCTGGTCCATGCGCCAGGCCGCGAGTCCCCGTGGACCGCGCACACAACGCCCGCTAATAGCGAGCTGCCACGTGTCCCCTACGCCGGCCCATGCACCAGCGCCAAGTTTCGTGGACCGCGCCTCGTGCGCCGGCCAATCCGGCGCTGCCACGTGGCACCAGGCCGGTCCACGGCCTCCCCCATGCACCAAAACGTGCGAAAAACTTCCGGGAGCCCCTTTTTGGGCATCCGGACTCAGAATTTAACAAGCAAATAGCCGTTTTCAAGCGTTTTTCCGTACTGAATCTATTTCCGACATTCGTTTGGCCTAATTCTTTTCAGAAATTTCGGCAAACCTAGCCGAAAGCCAACACAGCAAGTGATATCACACAGGGTCCATCTGTGGCATCCCATTGATGCACCATGGGCCAGATACACCAACACTAGGTGTTCTAACAGTGGATTCATCGGAAGAACGCTGTATGGGGACCAGGGCCACTACAGTTTATCTGTTATGAGAATCTCATATTAAAATGAATATTGTAGAAGAATTTTATTACAATTTTGCGGATATGGTACCTTTAAATATCTTGGTTTAGAGGTACACAGCAAAGATTGATCCCTCTTATTAACTCTAGCCGTTCCCTCTATTCCTTTGCTACCTCCTCGCCGAGCCTTGCACTTTCGGCCAATATCTCTTGCCAAGAAAACTTGGCGACCTTCTTTCCTCTCCCTTGCTTTCTCTTGCTCTTGCACCCAAGAGGATAGAAGAAGGTGTGGCACCGCAGCTCTTGTCCCTCCGCCACGTGGAAGCCTGTGGACTATCCCTGGATTGCAGCTATAATCACCGCCTCCTGGTTTTTCCCCAGACAGCGTGACGCAAGATTGGGTAGATCTTGGCCGTTGGTTCATCTCAGACAGCAGCAGACCTCCTGCGATGATTGTGCTTCCTTCAGCGACCCCCGTGCTCCTCTGGAGAAACTCCGGTGTCCCCTGGCCGTCACGAAAAGCTCGAGTCCAACCGAGTCCTTGTGTGACGCCCCACTTCCCAGGGGGTCACCCATCCTAGAACTACTCTAGCTCTAGCACGCTTAACTCTCTTAACCTCTTGGGTCTTGCTACCATCCAAAAATGCTATAGCCGGGTTTAGAGATTTAGTCCTATTATAACATTTATATATAGGACTAATCCAAATTCTAGGGGTGTCACATTCTTTACCCCTTTAAGCCCTGACGTCCACGTCAGGCTCAAGCACACTCACAAGCACCAGGCGATGTGAGACTCGTCTCGCTAGCCTTAGCCGACCTTGTGAGGAGCTGCAATCCACTCACAACGGTCATTAGCCCGGGAGCCTCGCTCTACCCGCTATATAACCCTGGCTCAGCCAAGACTCATATCACATGTGAGGACCGGAATCCCCACTTAAAGGTTTATTGATGGATTAGTGACTTCTGGGAGTGTTTGTGCGCGTGTCGGGCCCAAGAAATGGATTCCCGGTGTAATTTGGGAGTAAGTTTGCATCACCGGAGGCCTTTGGAAAATTTTTGAAGCAGAATTGGGCCAAATGGACATCAAATTTGGAATCAGCGCGCGAAAACGATCGAAACGGGCTATTTATTTGGATTTTTCGGAGCCCGGATGACCCGGCACGAATTTTGAGGCTGTGGGTACTGTTCCGGCGGCGGCGGCGGAGCGCGGCGGGGCGAGCTCGGGCAGGCGGCGGAGCGGCCGCGGACAAGCGCGCGGGCGCGGGCAGGCGCGCAGGCGCGCAGGCGCGCGGGCGCGCGGGCAGGCGCGCGGTCCACGGGGCCGGCGTGCACCGTGGGGCAGGGGCACGTGGCACCTCGTGAGTGGCGGGCGCAGCAGGCGCGGCCCACGGGAGTGTCGCGGGTGCACGGTCGACCGGAGCGGGACACGTGGCGTGATGCCATTGGCTGGTGCACGAACGAGCGGTCTACGCAGTTGGCGGAGGGTGCCTCGGGATGCGTGCCCGACATGGGGCCGCAGGCGGTGCGGTCGCGCACGTGGGCGCGGCGTGGGCGCGGCCGGGCGTCGTGGGGGCGCCACGTGGCGCCCACGGTTGGCCGGGTGCAGCCACGCACGCCAGGCTATCGGGCCACGCGTCGCCCTGCGATTCGCGGGCGCGCGTGCGCCGGGCGCGAGGGAAGCCTCTGGGACACGTGTCTGCTCCGGATCAATCCGGGCGCGCACAGTGTTGGGCCGGGCCCAACACTGTAGCAGCCCGGAATGCCCCGGGCGCCCGAATTTGGGCCCAAAAGTCCAAACTTGGATTTTTTCGGGCTGGGCCTATTTAAAGCCCTCTTTCACCCCCCGAGTTTGAGGTTTTACCAAACTCCTCTGCCCTTGGACCCTTCAGCAAAGTTGGAGATCTTCCTGTCGCGCATCTTTTGGCGGAGGCTCGAAATTTTTGGAAGCCGCGGCGTCGACGACTTCGGCATCGTAGCACAGAGCGACGATCTTTCATCGGAGGCCCGTTATCGTCGCTGTTCGGTCTGAGAGGTCCGTAGAGCTACTCCGACAGTATTTTGGGCGATTTTCGTGGAGTTGGATTCACGAGAGGTACGTCTTCGATTTCCGTGTTGACCACCTTGCTTGATTCTGAGTTCGTGGCACGGTTTTCGAGATATTTCTAAGCCACTATTTTTCTGGTGGAGTTTTTGGACAGCAGCCCCTTGCCGGAATTTTATCTCCGCACTCAAGCGTCGGATCGAGACGAGCCTATACACTTTTTGCATCTACTCGTCGCGAGGATTATCATTGTATTTTTCCGGGATTTTTATGAGGCTTTCCTGAAGGTATACTGTTTCCCTTTTACTGTGCAGATTATTACAGTTGTGTGATTGTGAAGTTTTGCGCACCCTGTGTTGTGGAATTTGTAACTCGGCCTACGGGGCTCGAAATTGGACGTGCAGGTACCCGTTTCAAAGGTCTCGACGCGACGATTTCAGTGATATTTTTATTGGAATTTTCAGAGCACTTTCAGCAGGTGAAATAATGGTATCTTTGGACTGATTTTCAGATCGTGTGTATTTGGTTAATTTTTGGAATTAAAGTGTAACTGTTAGCCGTGTGTTTGTACCGGGAGGTTTTGTTCAGTGTCTTTGGACCATCGGGGCTGTGGATTAGTGGAGATTGTTGCTTCTGGTGTTTTCAGCTATGGAACCTTGGACTGTTAGCGTTCTTAGGTGGGTGGCCCTGTTTCCAAGATTGATGGACTGTGCATTAAAATCTGCTATTGTTGGACTATGCATGATAGTGAAATTCTTGCGTAGCATGCTAGATTGTAGGAATTGCTATTCCTTGTATTATCTGACGATCTTGTCATCACCTTGCTTTCTATCATCTGTAAAGTTATTGCTATCTTGGAACTTGACCTAGCACCCCCGTCATATGCTGCATGTGTAGCCAGACCAGTAGAAAACTCCAACTTGGGCTAGGTTTATTCTGCTTTAGACATCCACACTTCTTATTCCTTCCTGGACATAGTGTTTAACTCGCCCGGGTAGTGGGCCGAGTGGTCGGATTTTCTTTAGTGTGGGATGCATGTCACACTCGTGCTTGGGAGCAGAGTGGAGTCTGGTAGTTGTAGTTGGTCGTTCATCTGTGGCGGGAGCCGTTTGGGTAAACGGCGGTCCCGAGATGTTTTACTTGTCACCACTGTGTTAGTGGCAGTCGTATATCAGTGTTTGTAGGACCTAGAACCCAGAACCTTTTTGATATACACATGATTTTAGTCTACCAATGTTTTCTTCCAAGCATCGAAGGGCTGCTGGAGTCTGTCCTTGTTTGGTTGGACAAAGGCATTAGCCCTTCGGGGTTTGGGAATAAATACTTGTTTTATAACTGTTTTCCCTAAAAGAACTAAAAATTATTAAATATGAATTTCTTCCAGATCAAAATGGCTTTCAGAGATAACTGTCACCTTTTTTATTACAACCTCCTCACCCGAGAGAGTTTGGGTGATCTGGGTTCTAGGGGCCGTTTCTTTGTCGGGACGAAAGCCACGGGGGTCAAGCATGGAACCTATTCTTGTTGATAGTGTAGAATACCGGGATTTCGTATAGCGCACCGACCTCACAAGATGGCGTGGTGCGGAGAAATCGCCTCGAGCATGTTCCATATGTGTCCTCAGATGAGTTCGGGTTGATTTGGATCTACGCGGAAGCCCCAGCTCGATTCGGAGTTTCCGGGCTTTGTGCGCCGATAGAGGACTGGTTTGGGAAGCCTCGACTCCACCGGGGGTGCAGGAAAAGTGGGAACACTTGGAACAGGTGTATTTTATGATTACAGCGGGGTTCGGGAGGTTCCGTTCTGACGCGGAGGACCTGAAGGCGAAAAGTGAGTTGGAACTGGCAGTTTTGGAGCCGGTTTTTGGATTGAGCACACCGACTCCACAGTTGAGCTTTTTGAGGGGGAAAAGCTTTGAACATGTGTATTTTCAGATTACAGCGGAGTTCGGAAGGTTTCGGATCCATGCGGAGGGCCCGAGGGCAAAAAGTGAGTTGACTGGGGGGCATTTGATGGATTATTTAATTAATTAATTTAATTAGTTGAATTTTATGGCTTTTGCTTGTGTTGTAGAGAAGGAATGCAGGGAGTGGATTTTTGAGAAAGGATTTAAAGTATGTGTGTTGGGATATTTTGGTAGAGCATTAAATGCTGCCAACCACCCCATTAATTAGCTTGTTGCTAATTAATGCGCCACATCATCTCATCTTCTTCCTTGCAAGCAACAGAGGAATGAAGAAAGAACAGAGGAAGGAAAGGAGGAAGAAGAAAGAGAAGAAGAAGTGGGGAAGAGAAGGAGAAAAAAATTGGAAAATAGAGGGAAATGAATGGGAGATCGATGGTGGGCCTTCGGATGGTTGCCGAGCGAAGCGCTCGCGGAAAGCCTCATTTTGGTATGTGCAGTTTTTTAGAAGCTTGATTTTATTTTTGATCTTTAATGGTGGTTTGGAGTATGTGTTGGTGTTGTTGATGAGATATGTGCGTTTGGACTGTTGTCCTGTTGGTGGGTGTTGCGGAGAGGAGGTGGCCGCGCGCGCGCGCAAGGCTGAGCGCGCGGTTGGCGCTGGGTGGCTGCGCGGGCGCACCTAGGCACCGCGCGCAGCAATCGTAGGGCGCTGCGCTGGTGCAAGCGGGCGCGCAGCGAGCGTGTTGGGAGCGCGCGCTGCTGGCCTGGGCCGCGCGCTGCGGGCCCAGGCGCGCGGGGGGCTGCGCAGCTGGGGCGCGGGCGCGCGCAGCTGCGCACCGCGCGGCCAGCGCCAGGGCGCTGCGCGCGGGCGCCAGGGGCGCCGCGCGTAGCTGCGCAGGCGCTGCGCGGGCAGGCCCAGGGCCGCGCGGGGCTGTCCAAGCACCGTGCGGCAGGCTTGTTGCCGCGCGGCAGGCTTGGGCGCCGCGCGGCAAGTGTGCCAGCGGCGCGGACAGCAGCCGCGCTGCTTTCTGTTGAGTGGGCTGCGGCTTGCGGCTTGCGTCGTCGCGCGGGGATTTTCGCGGCTGGGCCTGTTTCTTCGCCGGCGATCGTGCGTGGCGGCCGGATTTGACTGATTTTTCATGGTTTTTCCCCCTTTTTCGCTCGCAGGATGTCCTATTGTGGATGCTCGGATTTCGGCGAGGTGCTACGGAGCCGAGTTGAGTGCGCGGCGTGGCGTTGGGTTACTGTAGCTTGGCTGGTGGCTTGGAGCTTGGGGATTTCCTTAAGCTGGGAGTGTTTTGAGGATGTTATAAGATTTTGGAGTGTACAGTGGAATGTTTTGAGTGCAGATTTTTTTTGTGCTGGACTTTTGTGTATGTGATCATGTATTTTAATTTTGGGTAAATTTGATGCGGGCAGATGTTTAATGATGGTGCTTTGGTGAATTTGAGGTGTGCTTGAGCCCTTGTTTATGCTGTTGCTGTGGGATGCTATGGGTGTGAAATTGAAGCTGTGAGTTTATATGTTTAATTATGATGGAATTAAATTATGCACATTGGTAGTGTGTAAGGGTGGAATTAAGGGATTGTGTATATGTGGACTTTAATTATTAGTGTATAGATGGAGCTTACAGAATAATATATGTGAGTGTATGTGTTTAATTTGGGGTGGTTTTTGTGAAGGAATTAATGGACAAATTAGTGTGTGTGTGTGCTGTGTGTATGTGAGCAGGAGTTTTGGTGAATGAATTGGAGAATGTAATTTTGTGTGCTGTTGAAGCCTTTGGGGAGTGACCAGAGTGCGTAGATGTTGTAGAGGACTCATGAAAATTTATTTGAGCTTCTGAGGATTTTTCCGAGTTTCGCGGCAATGCGCGCGCGGTGCAATTTTCGGAATTTTCGTCAGTTTGAGGATTTGGCGCTTCACTGACTTCAGCAATGCCTACGAAAAGCGTTCCAGGTGGGTTGGAAATTCTCCGAAATGTATGGAATGCCCTCTAAAGCATCTGTAAGCATATTGATCTTGTTAGTTTATCTGTTTTATGCTTATTAAATCTGATAGTTGCCTAGAAAATTATTGAAATATTTTCCTGAGCCCCTGTTATTTTTTTTGCATGATCTAGAGACCATTCGACACTAGACGACATATTTTCTTGAGATTCGGGACCTATCTGGACCTTCATAATAATTTTGTAACCGATTTTAAGTGAAATTCAGATTTTAAAGGATTTTTAAATATTTAGAGTATTATGAATGGTCCAGGCAGTTCGGGATGCATGTGTCCTGGTGCCGGGGGGCCGAGTAGATTTTTAGAGCATTGTGAGATGACTTTCTAGTGTCATGAGAGAGTTTTAGCATTTTTCCAGTTCGGGGGCGTAAGCTATGGGCGGCTATGCCTGCAGCCTGTTCTTGTTTGATAGGGTTGTAGGTGGCAGTCGTTCAGAATTTCCAGGCCTCCCGTGTGAGAGATTGAGAATTTATTCCCTGTTTGGTTTACTCTAGATCTTGGGTCGTGTTCTGATTTAGTGGTGGAGATGGTTCTCCGACTTAGCTATGAGAGTTTTTGGGGTTCTGGCAGATCGAGTCGTGGAGGTTTCCCGACTCAGCCACGGGTCGTGCATTATCAGATTGAGTCGTTGAGGGTTCTCCGACATAGCTGTGAGAGTGTTTGGGCTTTTCCTGTCTGAGTCGTGGATCTTTTCCGACTGAGTTGTGCTTTCGAGCTTTGAGATACCGATCTGTTTGATCGTGGATTATAGCCTGCATGTGCCGCATATTGAGACAGTGAGACAGTTGTGCTACTTGAGTTCGGTGGGGTCGCTCCCCTCGAGCTACGCCCCGGGTGCGATGATGATACCGAGCCTGACGAGGCTGCGATGTATGCGACTAGTTGATACACTAGAGTTCGCTTGTGATAGTCCGTGTGGGACGCCCTACGTAAGTCCCGTCCCAGTGAGGATGAGGTGGCAGTAGGTTTGGCGTAGGCTTGACTGGACCCTATGAGGCAGTCATTGAGATTGGGTGTTACTGAGAGAGTGATTGCATAGCATGTTCATAGATGAGTTTTCCCTTTGAGCATTACAGCCAGCCAATCCATCCCAAGTACCACATCAAAGTCTCGCAGCTGACTCAGGACCATCAGTTCCGCTGGCAAGATCCACGACTCGATCTGTACAGGGGAAGACCAACAACACTCCTCTACATGCAAAGTATGATCCGGAATCTGTACCTCTAATGCATGTGGCAACCGACCTAACTCTAGTCCATGGGATGATGCGAATGCTCTACTGACAAAAGAATGTGATGCACCGGTATCAAATAAAGTGCGAGATCTACTGCCAGAAAGTAAAATGATACCTGCCACCACGTGGTCGACTGCCGAGGAGTCCTCAACATGGGCGGCATAGACCGACCCACCCTGCGCTGGTGGTCGATAGTCTGCTGGGTGGGAGGAGTCCTCAACATGGGCGGCATAGACCGACCCACCCTGCGCTGGTGGTCGATAGTCTGCTGGGTGGGAGGAAGGAGCCCTGCTCGCTGGAGCATAAGGCCGCTGAGCTGGCGGTCGCTGATGAGGTGGAAGAGGAGCTGATGCCGAAGAAGGTGCCACTGATGTCGTAAAAGGGTATGAGGCTCGTATGTGCCCGGCCTGACCACAGCCATAACAATGCCCCCACCTCTGATCACAAGTGCCGGGAAAATGCTGACCCCCACAGAAGATACAACTGCCAGGGGCCCGTAACTGCCGTGGCTGCTGCTGCTGCTGTCTGTGCGACTGCCGCCGAGACCCCTGCTGCCGCGACTGTGATCTCTGCTGCTGTGAGTGCTACTGCTGCTGATGCTGTGGGGGCCTCTGGGATCCACCAGGCCCTCGCCGCTCCGAATGCCCACGGCCCGTGAACTGAGGCGGTGGCGGTCGGGGCGGCCTCCAGAAACTAGCCTGTCCCCCGTCGTCCTGCGCTGGTCGCTTCCTGTCAGAGCCCTGAGCGACCAAGCCTCCACGTCTGGCGACGACGTGGTCTCCCCTCTCAACCCACTGTGCATGCTCTGCTACCTCCTCCAAGGTCTGTAGCCTCTGAGCATGCACCAAAGTATAGATCTTTGGGCGCTGGCCCGACTCAAAGAGTTCCACCTGGTGCGGTCCATCCCTGGCGACATAGGGTACGCAGTTAAGCAACCGCGTGAACTCCTGAAAGTAGGCCAATGCTGTTCGGTCGCCTTGCTGAAGATTCTTCAAATCATCTTCTAGCTTTTTCTTCACACTCGTGGAAAAGTACGTATCCAGAATCATCCTCCTGAACTCTGACCAGGGTAGCTGTCGGGTGATCTGAAACTCCAGGGGCTCTACCCGACGCCACCATGCATCTGCATCCCCATCTAAGCAATGTACAGCCATATGTACCCTGTACCTCTGGTCAATGAAGAAGTCCCGAAATAACTTCTCTATTGCTGAAAGCCAAGTCCCGATCTCCCAAGGCTGAGTACTCCGCCCTGAAAACCTAGGCGGTCCCCGCTAACAGAACTGGGTGAGTTTATCAGCAATCTCCTGCTCCTCCGCTAGGGTCAATGGCCGGATCACTCCCTGAGCACCGCTGCTCGAAGATGGTGCCGCAGGCACTAGCGGTATAACCGGCGGTATAACTGGTGGTACGGGAGCCTCAACAGTAGTAGGGGGAGGTGCCCCTGCCTGAGCGAGCAACTGCTCAATCCTCTGCTCCTGCCGGCGGTGACTCTCCGCCAGCTGGGCCACCATGGCCCTCAACTCGCTAATCTCCGAAGGCTCGGACTGCTCCGGCTCCTCCGGGGGTGTAGGAGTACCCCGGGTAGGAATCCGCCGCCTAGGAGGCATCCTGTCACACAAGAAACCACGGATCAGTAAACGAAACCACACTCGACCCCATCTAGCGAAAGTCAAAGGTATCCTCCTATTTCTGTAACCTTATGTTGTCTGCAGCCAACATAATAGTTCGCCAGAAATAGGACATGCCAATCCCTCTTCACTCTCTGGAAGAGTCAAACAAATACATAATTAACTTGCCGACTTTCGCATAATGTCGCGTCACTCACGCCCTGTCTTCCTAGGGTCTGCCAAAAGCCTAGAGTTTCCTAAGTCCCAACTGACCTATCCCTAAGCTCTGATACCAACTTAATCTGTCACGCCCCGGGTGTAAACCAGAACCCGGGCTCGTCCACAGATCCGCCGTGTATACGAAATTTTTCGTGTACACGAAGCGCTGGTAACCTGCTCAGATATAGATGATATAATAAAAGAGCATAAAACAGAGCTAAACTACAACTAATACATCTCAGATAAAGCTGGAAAGTAAAAGTACAAAAGTAAACTCTCAAAAATACAAGTGTCTCTCCCAGCTCACTAGTCAAAATACAACCAGCCGGCCGAAGCCAGACCCAAAAGAAATGAAAAGTACGAGTATCTGAGTGTATAGGGGATACATCAAACTGCTAAACTGGTGCCCGGGTAGACCGCTATCTAATCCGCGGTCCGCTTACCTCGATCCGCTGAGGAGGGTCCCGCAACTCCCGCAGACGACTCTGCAAAACAAAGGGGAAAAGAAAAGGGGAAAACAGTGGGGGGTGAGAACTACTATAAAACAGTAGCCTTCCCCTAGTGGGTAGACCTCAAACTCAGACATGCCCACTAGGACTACCAGAGGTGAAAATAAAACAAATGTGGTAAGCTATAAATATAACAGCTGAAAAGATAAAGCTACCACTACTATGCCTCTAAATGCAAAGCGGGAAGGAGTAACTACGGATACATCAGTGAAAGAATCTACCAACAGGACCCAATCAGATGATCCGGTATAAAATCCGGTACTGCCTGCTCTGTCATCAATCTCACGAACTCAGTATCTCCACTGTCCAACTGACCGGAACCCAACACGGTCTGACCGGCACCCAACACGGTCTAAAGCCTACTCCGGAGTGGCACTCGAGGGGAGCGACCCACACGAGTAAAGTATCACTGTAACCAGTATCATCAGTATCATAAAATAGCAGGACTGGGTCATGACACCGATCTAAGTGGAAAAACCATCCACTAAAAGAAGCCCCAAATCCTCTCCTCCGATTTGATGCAATAACCACTGTCCGGTCAACCGCCCAAAATCCGCGGTTGCCGCAATACCCTGCCCTCGCAGCCTGCCTGTCCCAAACCCCAAATGTCCGACTACACTATCCCAGCCCCTGCTCGAACCCGAGCGCACTATCTCCCAAGTCTAGATAACTGGAGAAAGAAATAAAAACATGGTTTCTCCTAAGTCAGTTCCAGCATGATAGTGTAGCAGAAAAAGGTGGCCTAACTAGGTGACCATACAAGCATGCAAAAGTCCTCATGATAGTAAATTAAATACGAGTTCAGTTGTTCAAGTTATTTTCAAAGCATACTGTTCCAGGATACTAGTGTTCACATAAGACAATTATTTCTAACATGGATGATGCCTGCCTATGCCACATGCATAATAATCACAGTGCACTATTAAATATTCCTTTTAGCATGATTCTACATCTCCTGGTGATAAGTTTCATTCAAAGGCGGGTACTAAGTAGCAATCATAATTCATAAAAGCATTTTATCCACATGTGCATTTAAGTCCTACAAGCATGCTAATTTGTCCACTTATGCATTTTAGCCTTTCATACATGCATTACTCTAGTAAGCCTAGTGGGTAGCCCAAATTAAAAGGTTCACAACAAACACCCACCTCGAGCGCTAAATCCTGGTCCCAAAAGTGAAGTCCACGCCCGGCCCCAACAATCACCACAACACTGCACAACATACCCCAAAAGGACACACACAATTAACATATAATGCTCACACAAAATCTGTCCCAAAATACAACAGTCCATAGTTTTGCCTTTTTCACCTGCGAGATCTGCTCGAAAAATTCCAGGAAAAATACTATCACGATCCTCGCGACGAACCGGTCGAAACGAGTACCTGCACGTTCAAATCCGAGTTTCCTACGCTGAGAAACAAATTCGACAAGGGAACCACCCCGAAATAAACCAACCACAAAATCTGAATCACAAGTTTCTGTAAACAGGGACATTTCACCTTCGGGGAAAATTCAGAAAATTCCAAGAAAATTTGGGGATATTCCTCGTGATGTGTAGATGCAAAACACCTCTTGAAACGCCCCAATCCGATGCCTGTGCGCGAAGATATTGTCAAAATACCGCAGCGCTGTCCAAAACTCCCCGAAAGAAAAAAGGGTCAAAAGAAAGCTCTGAGAACTCCAAGACAACCTCGAAAAGAGGGAAAACTTAAAATAGAGAAATCGGAGTCCTACCAATCAAGAATCCAACGGTGCAAAAATCGCCTGAATCGGAGGACGGGGTAAGCCGGGGGAGTCCGTGCACTGAAATGTGACGAAACGGGTCGCCGGTGAACGAGCGTCGTGCCGCGCCATAAAAACGAGAACCTCGGCATGCGTGCCACAAAAAATCCAAGAATGCTCGGTGGGGTGTAGCTCTGGTGGAGGAAGAAATGCTCAGAAGAAACCTCTGTGAAAAACTGCCCGGAAAGAGGAGAAAACGGGCCCCAAAGTCCCTATTTATAGCCCACAACCCAATAAGTGGGCCTGGCGGATTCGGGCCCAACTTTCGGGCGCCCGAATCCGCCACGAGGGTCGAATGAAGCACCGTCCGACGCGCCCGAAAGTTCCTGGTGCTGACACGTGTCCCGCACAGCAAACAGCTGTGCGGGGCACGTCAGAAACCGCCGCGTGGCCTGCCTGGGTGAGGGACGCGTGTCCCGCCCGAATTCCTACACCGCCGCTCAGATCCATGCACCCGCCGCTCAAATCCAGTGGACCGCGCACCAAAGGCCACCCTATCCCCGCCTGCCACGTGTCCTGCGCCGGGCGCATGCACCCATCCGCACCACTCCATGGACCGAGTGCTGCGAACCGGCCAATGATAGGCCGCCATGTGGCAAACCGGCGGTCCACGGTCCCCCCCATGCACCAGAGACCACTAAAAACTTCCGGGAGTCCGTTTTTGGGCATCCGGACTCAGAATTGAACAAGCAAATAGCCGTTTTCAAGCATTTTTCCGCACTGAATCCAAATACGACATCCGTTTGGCCCAAAACCTTTTCTAGAATTCAGAAAATGCAGCCGAAGGCTAAGCTGACAATAAATACCTCAATGGATCCATCTGTGCCATCCTTTTGATACACTGTGGACCAGACACACCATCAACAGGTGTTTTACACATTGGATTCACGGGAAATAAAGTATGGGAATCTGGACCATCACATAAAACATTGTTCAAAACCGGGCCTTCTGGAATAGCAATTGTTCCTTTTCCAACAATTTTAGAAGAACGACCGTCTCCGAAAACTACAAGTCCTCCGGAGGTTTTCTCAAAAGTTTGAAAACAATTTTTGTCACCGGTCATATGACGGGAACATCCACTATCCAGATACCAAGACGAATTATCATAAGCATGGAAAGAAGTATGAATGACAAGACAAGGGAAAATTTCACCTTGCTGCGGCTGCGCGGGGGCCCTAGCCCCGCGTGGCGCGGCTTCATGCCGCGGCCACGCGGGCGCCGTCCCCGCGCGGCGCGTGCCTCGGCCGCGCGGGCGCTAGCCCTGCGCAGCGCCGCCATGACGCGGCGGCGATGCCCTAGGGCCGTGCGGCGGCGACGATGCCCTAGGGCCGTGTGGCGGTGCCCTAGGGTTTCGCGGCGGCGACGACGGGTAGGGTAGCAAAAACGGCTACCCAAAGATGACACAAAAATCGGAAACGAAAAACCGAAAGAAGCACCGCTTACCGCGAATCGTTGTGGACGGAGATCCGTTCACGCTCCCGGCTTTGGCACGTTCGTCGGGGAGGATCGGGTCCTTCCGCTTTCTCCTTCTTTCTTCTTTTTTTCTTCCGGTTAGGATTTCACCCTTTTTTTCTTTCTTTTCTCTCCGGCTAGGGTTTTCTTTCCTTTCGGGAGAAGTCAAAATCGTTTGTACATATGACAAAACCACATCGGGTATTTTAAAATTCTAATTAATTAAATAATTAATTAATTCCTGGAGATAAATCCTTAAAAATAAAATTCTTCAGGATAATTCTCTAAAGATAATTCTTTAAAGATAAATCCTTAATTCCTCGAAAAGCATGCACAATCACTTACACGGATTTCGATGCACTCCCTGGCTACCGCGATCCTAACCATCCCTTTCTAGGGGTTCCGTAAGTCGGAATCCGGATCCGGTCGCACCGCCGCTCCGTTTTTCGAGCTCTATCATAGAAAAATACCCGCACCTCAAGATTATCAACTTAAGTAAACCTGTTAATTCAATTTCTCCTAACTTAAACTTTACTAGCAGGAGGGTAAAATGTTACATGAAAACTGTGATATTACAGAGAACCCCGAAAGACTAGAACCTACAACCCAAATCAAACAAGAATAGGCTCTAGGCATAGCCCCTCGTTGTTCTCGACCCAGAGAAAAGGCAGCCCTTAGAACCCAGACCACTCGAATCATCTCGAGTGGGTAAGTTTATAGGAAAAATGGTGACATTTATTACTGAAAGCCATTTTGATTTGAGAGAAATCCATTTTTAATGATTTTTAGTTCTTTTTAGAAAAACAGTTTGCAAGTTTTATATTCAAACCTCGAAGAGCTAATGCCTTCGTCCAATCAAACAAGAACAGACTCCGGCGACCCTACGATGCTTGGAAGAAAACATTGGTTGACTAAAATCATGTGTGTGTCCAAAAGGTTCTAGGTTCAAGGTCCTGCTATCACTAGTATACTGCTGCCACTAACACAGTGGCGACAAAAGAAATAAAGAACCAAACATCCCGGGATCACCGTTTACCCAAACGGCTCTCGCCACAGATAAAAGACTAGCTACAACTACCAGACTCCACTCTGCTCCCAAGCACGAGTGTAACATGCATCCCACACTAAGAAGAATCTCGACCACTCGGCCCACTACCCGGACGAGGATGACACTATGTCCAGGAATAGAGTATAATGTGTGGATGTCTAAAACATAAATAAACCTAGCCCAAGTGAGAGTTTTCTACTAGTCTGGTTATACATGTAACATATGATGGGCGTGCTAGGTCAAGTTCCAAGATAACAATAATTTAACAGTTTGTAGGAAGCAGAAGAATCACATGATCATCAAATAACACTAAGAATATCAACTCTCACATTCTAGCATGCTACATAGTACATTCACAGCTATGTATGATCCTACGTCAATAGAATTAGTGTGCGGTCCATAGATCTTGAAGACGAGGCCACCCACCTGATGTGCTAAACTGTCCCAAGTCCAACAGCTGAAAATACCCAGGAACAAATATCTCTAATTTCCTCCAATTCCAACGGGTTTAGGAATACCCGCAAACTCTCCTGGGCACAACAAAAGGTCCACAGTTACACTTTATTCCAAAAAATATCAAAGTACATACTATCTGCGGTAACAGTCCCAAAAATGTGATATTTTCACTTGCAGAAAGGACTCGAAAAAATCCAACAAAAATACTGCTACGATCCTTGCGTCGAGCCCTTCGAAACGAGTACCTGCACGTCCCAATCTGAGCCCCGTAGGCCGAGTTACAAATTCCACAACATGGTGAGCACGAAACCCCACAACATAACAACTGTAATACCATGTACAGATAAGGGAGAAAACATATACCTTTGGACAAGCCTCAGAAAAATCCCAGAAAAATACGTCGATAATCCTCGCGACGCGTAGATGCAAAAAGAGTACAGGCACGCCTCAATCCGATGCCCGAACGCGAAGATATCCTCGAAACAATCTGCGCTGTCCTAGAAATTCTCACAAAAAATGGGGTCCCAGTAAGCTCGGAAAAACTCCAAGAAAAACCCGAAACAAGGGGAAGCAGAAAATACCAAGATCGTAGCCCTACCTGTCGTGGATCCAACGGCGCAAGAATCGCCCAAAAAGGTAGTCGAAGTAGGCCGGGGGAGCTCGCGCACCGAAACGCGACGGAAGGAAACACCGGCGAAGGAACGTCGCGACGCGCCAAAGAAATGGAAACCTCAAAAAGCGTGCCACGTAAAATCCCAGAAATCCTCAGGTGGATGCAGCACAGTGCGGGGAGCAACTTTGCTGAAGGGTCCGAGGTGAGAAGAGGCTCGGAAACGCGGAAAAGAGGAAGAAGAAGGCGGCTCGAGTCCTTAAATAGGCCACACCAAAACAATTCAAAAATACCCGCTGTCCCCGGATTCGGGCGCTCGGACAGGTTTCGGGCGCCCGAATCCGGTGGAACAGTGCACCGCAGGGGAGCGCCCGAATCTCCCCTGGGCTGACACGTGTCCCGCACAGCAAACAGCTGTGCGGGGCGCGTCGGAAGTGGCCATGTGGCCCCGCAGGAAGCGGACGCGTGTCCCGCACAGCAAATAGCTGTGTGGGGCGCGCCCGGTGCCGCCACGTGGCACCTCCCCGGTCAAATGGGTAGGTGGCGCCTGCGAATGGCGGGGCGCCACCTGTCCACCCACTGTCGCGGTCACACGTGCGGGCAGGCGCCGCCTGACTGCCTGCCACGCACGCGCCCCGAGGCGCTCGCCCGCGCCCCCGTGCGCCGCGCCTCGTGAGCCCGCCAACCACGCGCCGACACGTGTCCCCTGCACCCGGTCCACGCACCCACCTTTGGGTTCCGTGGACCGCGCCGCGTGCACCGACCAACCAGGAACTGCCACGTGTCCCCGCCCTGGTCCATGCACCGCCGCGCCCGCTCTGTAGACCGCGCATCAAGAGCCCGCCAATCAGGCAGCGCCACGTGTCCCTGCGCCGGGCTTATGCACCCAGCCGCGACGCTCTGTGGACCGAGCGCTGCAAACCGGCCAATGACAGGCCGCCACGTGGCATGCCGGCGGTCCACGGCCCCTCCCATGCACCGAAAACCACAGAAAACTTCCGGGAGTCCGTTTTTGGGCCTCCGGACTCAGAATCAAACAAGCAAATAGCCGTTTTCAAGCGTTTTTCCGCGCTGAATCCAAATTCAACCTTTGTTTGGCCCAAAACCTTTTCAAAAATCCAGCAAATATAGCCGAAGGCCAATACAGCTAAAGATACCTCACAGGGTCAATCTGTGGCATCCCTTTGATGCACTATGGGCCAAACACACCAACACCAGGTGTTCTACACAATGGATTCACCGAAAAGGTTGCATGGGAACCTGGACCACTACAGCACGGCGGTACGGGCGCGGGCACGCGGCGGAGCACGGCATGGCGGGCGCGGGCAGGCACGGTCGCGGCCGCAGGCAGTGCGGGCAAGCGCGGCGCGCGGGCAGGCTGGTCCACGGCCAGGCGCGTGCACCGGGACCACGGAGTTTTTACTCTACCTTTTGGCAGCACAGGATTGGCCGGGCCGAAGTCGGCGGGAGCGGCGCCACGTGGCGTGTTCTGATTGGTCGACACTTTCTGGAAGACCCGGCGCGTAGACCGGAGCGTGGATCGCACGTGGACCACGTGGGACACGTGGCGCTCTCCCATTTGCGGGCGCAACCGCTAGGCGTGCACCGGGCGCACGGAGTGGGGGGGGGGGGAAACACGTGGCGCAATCACAAGAATTCGGGCGCGCGGTGTGGATGGCGGATCTGGCGCCACGTGGATTCAGGCGCGGGGTTGCGGTTTCGGGCGCCCGAATCTACAGTCTTGACCTGCAAGTCAAGTCTTCCTGTTTTTAGCCTATAAATTAGACTTTGAGGGCTTCATTTGGAGACTTTTCAATATCCAAATTGGGAGCCATTTTCGACATTGAGTTCTTCTTCGAATCTTCTACACTTCTTAGGGTTTTGAAGAATTTTTGAAGATCGTTTGATATTTTTCCCTACCAGATCTCGAGAGTCGCGATGTTTCTTTGACATCAGTTTTTCCGTCGACCCGTCGTCGATGAGCTCCTATGAGTTTTTCCTTCGATTTTGTTATTTACCGCTCTCCTCCGTTTCAAGTTTTATGGGGTTCCCAACAGTATCTTTAGACCCCTTTTTTACTGTTGCACTTTCTAAACAAAGCTGAAGTAATCTTGCCTTTTCTTAATCTACAGTTGTCGGAACTGGAAGTTTAAGCACTTGATTAACATCTACACTTCGAGAGAAACTGTAGCACTCGAGAAATTCAAGTGTGCTTGCGGGCGAGGAAGCAGATCTAAACCTCAGTGATTTGCATACCGGTGCGCGAATTGCACAGTTTTCAATGTACAAATTCTGCCTTTCCGATCCGAGTCTGATCTCGGAAATCTGAGGTCGCTAGTGCGACCGTCTCATCGAATCGAGTGGAAATGGTATAGACCGTTTGTTGATCCGACGGTCGGATCGTCCGGAAATCAGCAAGAAAACTAGTGGGGCCCGCGACTTAAGTGAATAGTGTTTTGAATAGTAACACCTTGATTTGGTCTCCCGCGTTGGCCAACGTCGCCGATCGACTGTCTGGAGTCCGAATCTGACGATCCAGGTAGTCGATTTAAATGGCGTTGTCGATCCGAGCGCAATGGCGCAGACGAAATCTACGTTTGACGACCCTAGAGCATCGTAAAGCGTGCAGAACTGTGCTTTTTACCGGGTTTGATGGATTTTAAAATTTAGGGGGATCGAATGCGACAAACTAAAACTGCTACCTGATAGGTTTCGTCGAGCCAGACGTCGTGGCGAAGTCCGTTTTCCGAATTGGCGACTAAAACGCCTCTAAAGACGTGAAAAACACCCAAATTTTCACAAACACCCTTATATTTTATGCTCCGATTGGCGTGTGGCTTTAGGGGGGAGGACCTAAGTGTGAAATTTAGTTGTTGTGAGGGACTTGGATTGAAATAGCAATGGTTGGGGGGTGTTTTTGCATCTTGTATATATATATACATGCTTTAGGGTTCCTTTGCAACCCTAATCCCGTAATCCTCAGCTCTAGCCGCCAGCTCCAACCCTCCCCCCTCCCTCTGCATCTCTCCACGGAAGTTACGCCACGGCCGCCGCCGTCTCGTCGCCGGAGAGGAAGAAGAACCAAGGTTTTTCCCTTAGATCTCGGTTGGGAAGGTGAGGGTTTGCTCCCAGGGCACTTGGGTGGTTCCAAGCATCATCTAGGAGTGTCTCTGCGAGGTTGACGCCGAGCCGAGGTGAACCCGACGCCTACCTCCGCCGTGCGCCGCCGCGGCCATCACCTTCCTCCTTGTTTTTCCAGCGAGGTAAGAGGTTGGAAAATTTTAAATTATTTTTGGCCCTTGGACCCTTGCATGCATATCCTGACATCGAGAGGATCCTACCTGTGAAGCCTGAGCCGCCGCCGTCGACCCCATCGCCGACGTGAGCAACTTCTTGCCGGAAAATGGTTTTTGACCGAGCTCGACCGCAGGTGTCATCCGGCCGTTGAAACTCCGATCAAGACCGTTGATCTTCTTCTTCTCGATGACTGCAAGGTGTACCCCAAGTCTCGGGCCGATCGGGCAAGGATCCGCGCCGCCCGGGGAAGCCCTAGGATCGGGCTTTGTGCTTCCTCGGCCGAGCTTCGCCGTCCGGCGCCGCCGCTCACCCGCACCGCCGGCCACCACCTCAGCAAGCTCCGTGGAGCCGAGAGGGATAGTTTGGTCCAAGTTGCGCCGGCACAGGAGCCGTCGGCCGGAATCCGCCATTAGAGCTCTCTCTCTCTTCACCGAGCTTCGTCGCCGGCGATCGCCGGGGTTCCGCGCAGTGGGTAAGTGACCTAGGTAAGTTCCTTAGTCATGAATATGACCTTTCGTGAAGTTGCATGTGGATCCTAACGTAGGGATTGTGCCCATTGTAGTTGCACCATCTTTGCATCCAAGCTTGACCTCCGGCCGCCGCCGTTGCATCGGAACGCCGGCCACCGACCTAGGTCAGTTCTAAACATCTTCTAAATTATTTCTATCAACTTGGTTTGGTCGGTGGGACTCTGTTAATTAAGTTGTTCCAATCTTGTTCCATTAAACAATAATTGTGTATTTTTCGGCCGCCGTCACCTCCGGCCGCCGGTGTTGGGTCAGACCTAACCCAATCACTTTCTGCAGAGGTCCTTGATCTCGTGCTCACTCGTGTTCCAGGTTGAACCAGGTTTGTTGCATGATAGCCCAACCCGAGCCTTTGCTTTAAGTGAGGTGCTACTCCGGCAATATTTTCGGCCAGTCCTCGGCTAGTTTCAGGTGAGCATCATACTTCTCAGTTGTTGGTGTACATGATGCTCCAGTTTTAGCATAGTTATATCTAGTGTTTAGCATCTATTAGTGAAGTAGTGATTTGAGCCCTAAGAGTTTATGGGCCAACTTTGTAGTTGGGCCTGGTGCAAGCCCAAGCCCGTGAGCACGAGCTTTGCCTCGTCGTTTCGGACACGCTGAAACTTATGGCGCTGTCTTTAGCTTCCTGGTTTGGAAGAACGAGTCAAAACAACGGTCAAAAGGTGTATTTATAGCAATTTTTCGATAGAGGAAATTATGATTTGGTCCCTGTCTGCCCGAACATCAAAATTATGATGTTTAGGGACAGCAGGTGTAGTTGGACGATATTTGAATATTTTTAGACCGCTGGCGGGTCAGGTTTGGGGGGTCAGTGGATTTTTTGGGAACTTCGGTTTAAGCCTAGTGTCGGCTAAGTGCCCGTATTAGCGACATGTTATTGTAATGTTATCGGGATGAGCATGAGTGAGTCTAGTTCTGACTACAGTTTCTATTCAGGGCCCAGCTGTTCAGCACTAGTCGCCCAGTAGTCTAGCGAGAGCTCGGGATCAGCCTACATTCAGGTGGGTTGTTTTTATGTTGAGACTTAGCGTCGGGCTTCCGACGGTTGCGACTACTTCTGATTATACGTTTAACTGTGCTAACGTGGATAGTCGTTATGGTCCTTGCTATTGAGTTATACTTTGTATATTTGGTGATCTTTATGGTTCATTACTATCGGTTTTATCTGGTGTTCTTGGTTACTATGCTCGAGGCTGCAGCACGCGCACCCGCGGTTTGGCCACCGCAAAGGGTGCGCTTTTCCGGAAAAGTGGTCTATGACTCGTGTAAACCCACGAGGTGACGTAGTGGGGGCCCCCGTAGGTGGGAGGTTTTGAGGTGCCAAGGTGTGAGCGGTGCGACCCGTCGGGGTAGGTGCTCAACGTGGTTTACCGAGGTAGGTGCTCGGTTGGTGTGCCGGGGCAGGTGCCCGGATTTGGTTATGCAGGTTATCGAGGTAGGTGCTCGGTTGGTGTGCCGGGGCAGGTGCCCGGATTTGGTTATGTAGGGGTCCGTGTTTTATTGTTCCCTCTTGGGAGGGTGGTTGCTCCGGATAGTTTTACGGTTCGACTTTATTACTTTTCCTGCTTTCCTTATTATTATTGTGTCGCTGACTTCCCACTCCGTGACAGGTTCCTTCAGGGGTGAGGGCTAGGCGACGGTGAGGCCGAGACAGGAGCTTTTGGGTCCATGGAGGCCCTAGACTGTATTTACTCATTTTCTTCGCATTTCATTTGCTATTAGTAGGCTGTTGTGTGGTTCTCGATACCCTCGTGGGGTCGGTGTGGATGTCGGCATATTACTCTCTGGTTATGAGGATGTAGGATTTTATTCCCTTTCGTTGTTTGGCCGTTTTCAAAAAGAAAAAAAAAAACAAGAAAAAAGAATTGCGAAAATCATTTTCAAAACCTGAGTGTCGTGTGGGCACTGTTTTAAAAACTCTGTGGATTTATGGCTTTCGAAACTGTTTTAGAAAATTGGGTGCCGGGTGGGCACCGCTTTCAAAACTGTGGATTTATCCTTTCAAGTTGATCGGCCTTGAGAGTTATTCAGTTCTGTATGTGTATGTATGTTTAGAAACTGTTGTGATTGAATAAACGACTGTGATTGGATATTGTATTGGCCGCGACGCCGTGCATATACAGAGGAGACTCTGTTCGGTTGCAGAGCGAATTTGTGTATGCGGTGGGTCTGGGCACGCGCCGGGGAAGAAGGAAATTTCAAAAAAAAAATTTACACGCAAAACAAATCCTCCTTTCGTTGACTGTTTTCGCTGAATGAAACCCCCGGGGCGTGACAGATTAAGATGGTATCAGAGACTTTCTTTAATCACAACAGTTTGTGCCCGACATCCACAAAGATACCTCACTTAGCTACTAATGAATGAAATGAATGGCATAGAAAAGTAGAACGTGAGTGATCGGGGGGGGGGGGGGGGGGGGGGGGGGAAGTGTAGGTCCCTTTTCTCGATGGTTGATTGAGTGTTGTGCTACGGGAGTCTAGAGCTGACTTGTGTTGTGTATGTGTACGGATTAAGTTTCGTTTCCCGGTTTAGCTCGGTTGTCGTGCTTGTGTAGTCGTGTTGTTTTGGCTCGTGTAGTAGTGTTGTTTTGGAGGCTGGGTCGAGGCCGGCTGCCACCGGGGTATTGATGGGTGCTAAGAATCAATGGATTAAGCAACCAGCACGGGACACGGTGGGCCTGCTGACGGTGTGCATGCACTTGGTGCGACGGTTATCACAGCAGATCGTTGCGCCGGCTTTTATTTTATTTTATTTTTTTTTCGAATCCCTTCCTCTGCCGACGTTCTGGTCGTCGTTAGTAACGGCGACTGGCGGTGGAGTAATCCGCCGGTGTTTGTTAGTGAGTCGGCCGTTTTGTCGGTCGTGGGTAGCTGAGTAGCCTCTGGTCTAAAATTGTACCTTCTAGGTCTACTGGTTTTAGGTTACAGCAGATAGTCGACCGATTCTTTTGCATCTTGGACAAGGTATGGGTGGGAATGAGGATTCTTCCCCTAGGATTGTTACCCATAGTTCGGCTTTTTACTGTAGACACTGCGATGGTGGTAGAAATCGTCGAGATGGGGTCTTGTGGTTCTCCTTTGGGTTGAGAAAGGAAACTCCCGGGGCTAGCAAATCTTGTTTCGTATGGGAATAGAGCTTAGAATACTCCTAGTTGGGAATGTGAGCGCTTGGTTTGGGGGTGTGCAGCTCGGTTCGGTGCATGGTGCTTGGAGGGGCAATAGATTTGGGACCAAGCAGTAGGGGTTAACCAGAGTAACGCACCCCTTTGGTGCCTAGGCGGAGGTAGGACCGTATTTCTTGGTTTTTGTCCCCAGCCTTCCATAACCAAGGCATAATCGGGAAGGTTTTGGGTTACGAGACTATTGATTGCGAAGCAGTGTAGATCAGCGGGGGTTATTGACTACATGGCGCTCTGGCATTGGTTGCTTTCGGCTGGGATGCCCTGCAATCAGCTTTTTCTGTGGGGTAGACCTTGTGGTAGGTCTGAGAGCTGAAACCTAGCTTTAATTTTGACCGTCGCCTCGGTAGAACGGACAGTCGGAGCGGACAATCCGGGATGGTGGTTAGGTGCCGAGCTAGTGGCCCGTGTGGGTGACGGGTGGAAGTAGTCCGTGTTGGTGACGGGTGGGTTCGTCGTTTTCAGTTGAGGATTACTTGTAGGCGGTGACCCGGCTAGTTGGATTGGCACATCCTGGAGTTTTGTGAGGGGACTAGTGTGGCTCCTCCCTTTTTTGTCGGGTTTTTTTTTTTTGAACAATTAAGAGCCGTTGGTCTGGGTTTGATGAACAAAACTTTCAGACCCTTCTTGGATCAACTCGCGTACAGACGAGGAGCGTTTACGAGTGACCTTGCAGACTCTCAGGGACCAGAGAGTGTAGGCCAAACTCCAAAGGTGTGAGTTTGGGCCTCGCGAGGTAGGCTTTTGGGATGGCTAGATGTCAGGAGAGTTAAGGCCTATACGACCAAGCGACTCAAGGAGACGATTCGTCCAAACAAGATCACCCCGGAAAGACGAGTAGAGCAGTCAATGCCTAGAGCGGTAAGAGTCAGACGGGAGACACATCGGTGACCGCGACTACGTAGCAGGACGGATCAACAGCAGACGGTTGGTGGCTTAAATTGACAAGGGTTGTAGCATAACGCGTGGCTCGCTACTGGGTCAGTCATCGAATAAAGGCCGAACGTCAGCGCCCGGCGGGGAAACTGCAATCTCTCCTAGTGCCAGAGAGAAACGAGCGGATCATGAGGGGCGCGAAGCCATTTGGGAGCGCAAGTCGGACATGTTTGGGCACTTTCCCATTTATGGGATTCCTGGTGTATTTAAGTTTCGGGGACGAAACTTCTTTTAAGGTGTGAGTGATGTAGCACTCGAGAAATTCAAGTGTGCTTGCGGGCGAGGAAGCAGATCTAAACCTCAGTGATTTGCATACCGGTGCGCGAATTGCAAAGTTTTCGATGCACAAATTCTGCCTTTCCGATCCGAGTCTGATCTCGGAAATCTGAGGTCGCCAGTGCGACCGTCTCATCGAATCGAGTGGAAATGGGATAGACCGTTTGCTGATCCGACGGTCGGATCGTCCGGAAATCAGCAAGAAAACTAGTAGGGCCCGCGACTTAAGTGAATAGTGTTTTGAATAGTAACACCTTGATTTGGTCTCCCGCGTTGGCCAACGTCGCCGATCGACTGTCTGGAATCCGAATCTGACGATCCAGGTAGTCGATTTAAATGGCGTTGTCGATCCGAGCGCAATGGCGCAGACGAAATCTACGTTTGACGACCCTAGAGCATCGTAAAGCGTGCAGAACTGTTCTTTTTATCGGGTTTGATGGATTTTAAAATTTAGGGGGATCGAATGCGACAAACTAAAACCGCTACCTGATAGGTTTCGTCGAGCCGGACGTCGTGGCGAAGTCCGTTTTCCGAATTGGTGACTAAAACGCCTCTAAAGGCGTGAAAAACACCGAAATTTTCACAAACACCCTTATATTTTATGCTCCGATTGGCGTGTGGCTTTAGGAGGGAGGACCTAAGTGTGAAATTTAGTTGCTGTGAGGGACTTGGATTGAAATAGCAATGGTTGGGGGGTGTTTTTGCATCTTGTATATATATATACATGCTTTAGGGTTCCTTTGCAACCCTAATCCCGTAATCCTCAGCTTTAGCCGCCAGCTCCAACCCTCCTCCCTCCCTCTGCATCTCTCCACGGAAGTTACGCCACGGCCGCCGCCGTCTCGTCGCCGGAGAGGAAGAAGAACCAAGGTTTTTCCCTTAGATCTCGGTTGGGAAGGTGAGGGTTTGCTCCCAGGGCACTTGGGTGGTTCCAAGCATCATCTGGGAGTGTCTCTGCGAGGTTGACGCCGAGGCGAGGTGAACCCGACGCCTAGCTCCGCCGTGCGCCGCCGCGGCCATCACCTTCCTCCTTGTTTTTCCGACGAGGTAAGAGGTTGGAAAATTTTAAATTATTTTTGGCCTTTGGACCCTTGCATGTATATCCTGACATCGAGAGGATCCTACCTATGAAGCCTGAGCCGCCGCCGTCGACCCCATCGCCGGCGTGAGCAACTTCTTGCCGGAAGATGGTTTTTGACCGAGCTCGACCGCGGGTGTCATCCGGCCGTTGAAACTCCGATCAAGACCGTTGATCTTCTTCTTCTCGATGACTGCAAGGTGTACCCCAAGTCTCGGGCCGATCGGGCAAGGATCCGCGCCGCCCGGGGAAGCCCTAGGATCGGGCTTTGTGCTTCCTCGGCCGAGCTTCGCCGTCCGGCGCCGCCGCTTACCCGCGCCGCCGGCCACCACCTCAGCAAGCTCTGTGGAGCCGAGAGGGATAGTTTGGTCCAAGTTGCGCCGGCCCAGGAGCCGTCGGCCGGAATCCGCCATTAGAGCTCTCTCTCTCTTCACCGAGCTTCGTCGCCGGCGATCGCCGGGGTTCCGCGCATTGGGTAAGTGACCTAGGTAAGTTCCTTAGTCATGAATATGACCTTTCGTGAAGTTGCATGTGGATCCTAACGTAGGGATTGTGCCCATTGTAGTTGCACCATCTTTGCATCCAAGCTTGACCTCCGGCCCCGCCGTTGCATCGGAACGCCGGCCACCGACCTAGGTCAGTTCTAAACATCTTCTAAATTATTTCTATCAACTTGGTTTGGTCGGTGGGCCTCTGTTAATTAAGTTGTTCCAATCTTGTTCCATTAAACAATAATTGTGTATTTTTCGGCCGCCGTCACCTCCGGCCGCCGTTGTTGGGTTAGACCTAACCCAATCACTTTCTGCAGAGGTCCTTGATCTCGTGCTCACTCGTGTTCCAGGTTGAACCAGGTTTGTTGCATGATAGCCCAACCCGAGCCTTTGCTTTAAGTGAGGTGCTACTCCGGCAATATTTCCGGCCAGTCCTCGGCTAGTTTCAGGTGAGCATCATACTTCTCAGTTGTTGGTGTACATGATGCTCCAGTTTTAGCATAGTTATATCTAGTGTTTAGCATTTATTAGTGAAGTAGTGATTTGAGCCCTAAGAGTTTATGGGCCAACTTTGTTGTTGGGCCTGGTGCAAGCCCAAGCCCGTGAGCACGAGCTTTGCCTCGTCGTTTTGGACACGCTGAAACTTACGGCGCTGTCTTTAGCTTCCTGGTTTGGAAGAACGAGTCAAAACAACGGTCAAAAGGTGTATTTATAGCAATTTTTCGATAGAGGAAATTATGATTTGGTCCCTGTCTGCCCGAACATCAAAATTATGATGTTTAGGGACAGCAGGTGTAGTTGGACGATATTTGGATATTTTTAGACCGCTAGCGGGTCAGGTTTGGGGGGTCAGTGGATTTTTCGGGAACTTCGGTTTAAGCCTAGTGTCGGCTAAGTGCCCGTATTAGCGACATGTTATTGTAATGTTATCGGGATGAGCATGAGTGAGTCTAGTTCTGACTACAGTTTCTATTCAGGGCCCAGCTGTTCAGCACCAGCCGCCCAGTAGTCTAGCGAGAGCTAGGGATCAGCCTACATTCAGGTGGGTTGTTTTTATGTTGAGACTTAGCGTCGGGCTTCTAACGGTTGCGACTACTTCTGATTATACGTTTAACTGTGCTAACGTGGATAGTCGTTATGGTCCTTGCTATTGAGTTATACTTTGTATATTTGGTGATCTTTATGGTTCATTACTATCGGTTTTATCTGGTGTACTTGGTTACTATGCTCGAGGCTGCAGCACGCGCACCCGCGGTTTGGCCACCGCAAAGGGTGCGCTTTTCCAAAAAAGTGGTCTATGACCCGTGTAAACCCACGAGGTGACGTAGTGGGGGCCCCCGTAGGTTGGGGGTTTTGAGGCGCCAAGATGTGAGCAGTGCGACCCGTCGGGGTAGGTGCTCGACATGGTTTACCGAGGTAGGTGCTCGGTTGGTGTGCCGGGGCAGGTGCCCGAATTTGGTTATGCAGGTTACCGAGGTAGGTGCTCGGTTGGTGTGTAGTAGTCCAGATTTCCCATGCAACCTTTCCGATGAATCCACTGTGTAAAACACCTGATGTTGGTGTGTCTGGCCCACGGTGCATCAAAGGGATGCCACAGATGGACCCTGTGAGGTACCTTTGTCTGATTTGGCCTTCGGCTGTGTTTGCCAAATTTTAGAAAAGGAATTGGGCCAAACAGAGGTTGGTTTTGGATTCAGCGCGGAAAAACGTTTGAAAACGGCTATTTGCTTGTTAAATTTGGAGTCCGGATGACCAAAAACGGGCTACCGGAAGTTTTCTGGGAAAACTGGTGCATGGGGGGTGACCGTGGACCAGCCGGAGCCACGTGGCGGCCTGTCATTGGCCGGCTCACGCCGCTCGGTCCACGGGGAAAGCACGGCTGGCGCATGGACCGCGCGCGGGCCACGTGGCGCGTCCGGATAGGTGGGTGCGCGCGGCGCGGTTCAGGGAAAAAGGGGCGCGGTTTAGTGGACCGGGGGCGCGACAGCTGGCAGCCGGGGATTGGTGGGCTCACAATGCCGCGGTCCACTGGGCGCGCAGTGGGGTACGGGGCAGCGGGGCGGCCGTCGCGTGGCGACCGCACTTGAGTGCGCCACGCGTCGCCACGCGCGCAGCGCACCCCACCTACCCCCGCTGACCGCGGGAGGGGTACGTGGCGCGCCCGGGGGAGCTTTGCACAGCTGTTTGCTGTTGCGGGGCGACGTGGCAGCCCCAGGACGTTTCGGGCACGTCGGACGGGAGGCGGTCCGACCCTTTGGGCGGATTCGGGCGCCCGAATCTTGCGCCCGAATCCGGCCCAAAGTGGGGAGTGGGCTGGGCCTATAAATAGGCCTTC
Organism: Tillandsia fasciculata; assembly: GCA_029168755.2. Classification (NCBI taxonomy): domain Eukaryota; kingdom Viridiplantae; phylum Streptophyta; class Magnoliopsida; order Poales; family Bromeliaceae; genus Tillandsia; species Tillandsia fasciculata. The sequence goes on from JAQOTM010000028.1 coordinate 389,210, forward strand.
CTTGTTCTGTTTTTCAGACTTTTTGGGCTTTTTCACTGTGGACTCTTCACGAAATTTTTCCCTCTTTCAGTCCTCCTCACTTTGGTGGATCCCTGGATTTTTCTGTGGCACGCTTTCCGAGGTTCGCGATTTTGCGGCGCGGCGCGACACTCGTTCGTCGGCGACCCGTTTTGTCGCATCTTAGTGCGCGGACTCCCCCGACTCACCCCGATCTCCGTTTTTGACGATTTTCGCGCCGTTGGATTCACGACTGGTAGGACTCCAACCTTGATGTTTCGGGTTTTCTCTTTTTCTGTACGAATTTTGGAGTTCTCGAGCTTTCATTTGACCTATTTTTCTTCGCGGATTTTTGGACAGCACTGCGGAGTTTTAGCTATATCTTTGCGCACAGGCATCGGATCGAGGTGATTCAAAAGGCAATTCTCATCTACTTTTCGCAAGGAACCTCCTGGATTTTTCTCAGAATTTTCTGAGTTTTCTTCGAAGGTGAGAATCTTTCTTCTTTCCGAGTTCTTAACACTGTAGTTTTGCACAGTTTAGTTTGGGGTGTTTCCATTGCCGATTTTTTATCTCAGTGTAGGAAACTCGGATTTGGGTGTGCAGGTACTCGTTTCGACGGGTTCGTCGCGAGGATTGTGAGGGTATTTATCTTGGATTTTTTCGGGCATCTTTCCGCAGGTGAAAACTGTGAAACTTCGGACAGTTGAAAAAAAAGGGCAGATTTGGACTGGAACAGTGTTTGTTTAACTGTGTATGCTCTATGTGCTATGTTGTGCAGCATTGGGGATACTACTGGACTGAGCGTGGACTTTACTTTCGGGGACCAGGATTTAGCGCTCGAGGTGGGTACCGTTGTCACCTCTCACTTTCGACTACCCACTAGGCTTGTTAAGAAATACCCCGGAATCATGTTAATAGCTATATTAGGGGGTGAACCTAGCATGCTTGAACGAAAATAATAATGACATGTTAACAGCTTTAACACTTGCATCTTTAAGAAATAATTATTTCTTAGAAAAGGGGACTTATACAAATATATGAATTAATGGACTACATGTTAACACAAAGGCATATTCTAATCTGTATAAGAAGGAAAATTATTTTGATAAATAATGGACTTGCATGCTTGTATGGCCACCTTTGTTACTACACTGTTATATGGGATTTGACTTAGGAGAAAACATGTTTTATTATCTTTTCTCTGGACCCCTAGACATAGGGGATAGTATGCTCAGATTAGAGCAGGAACTGGAATAGTGTAGTCAGTTATTGGGGAATTGGGGACAGGCAGGTTGAGGACAGGGTACTTGCGGCAACCGCAGATTTTGGGCGGTTGACCGGACTGTTTTATTGCATCAAATTCAGGGATAGGGGATCGGGATCTCTTTAGTAGATGGGTTTTCCTACTTGTTAGGGTCTTGATCCAGTCTTACTGTACCAGGATACTTATGGCGACTTATTATACTCGTGAGGGTCGCTCCCCTCGAGTGCCACTCCGGAGTGTGTGTACTTATGACCGTGCCGGTCAGGAGCCGGTCTGTCGCCTAGGGGTAGGACCGTGCCGGTCAGGAGCCGGTCTATTACCCTAGGGGTGGGACCGTGTCGGTCAGGAACCGGTCTGCACCCCACAGCTGAGTTGTGAGTCAGTAGACATAGCAGATAGTGCCGGTGTTTACCGGTGTCCAGGTTGGGTTACCCAGGCAGGCTTATAGACTCTGATGCATGCATTTTAGCTATTTGGTTAGCTCATCCTTTTAGAGGCATATTAGTGGTAACTTTTACAAATTGTTATTATTTATAGCTTACCACCCTTGCTTACTTTTGCCTCTTGTAGTCCTAGTGGGCAGTTCGGAGTTTTGAGGTTTACCCACTAGGGGAGGCTACTGTTTATAGTAGTTCTGACCCCCACTGTTTTTCTTTCTTTTGTCCCCTTTGTTTTCCAGAGTCATCTGCTGGAGTTGCGGGACCCTCTACCCAGGAGCGAGGTAAGAGGATCACTGATTAGCTAGCTACTTCCCCGGTGCCGAGTTCTGTAGTTTTGTTGTACCATGGACACTCAGACAGTTGTACCTTTCTTTTATTTTGGGGTCTGGCTTTGGCCAGCTGGTTGTATTCACTTCGTGAGCTGGGGGAGACATATGTACATATTTGAGAGTTTATTGTACTTTTATTTCCGGCATTTGTCTGAGGTGTTTAGTTTTAGTATAGCTCTGTTTTATGCTCTAGTATTGTTTTTCGTATATCTGAGCAGGTTACCAGCGCTTCGTGTACACGGAAAATACGGTGTGCACGGCGGATCTGTGGACGAGCCCGGGTTCCTGTTTCCACCTGGGGCGTGACAGATTAGGTTGGTATCAGAGCTTAGGGATAGGTCAGTTGGGACTTAGGAAACCCTAGGCTTTTGGCAGACCCTAGGATGGCATGGCGTGAGTGACGTGATATTTTGCGAAAGTCGACAGATTACTATTAAAACTCTTCCTGTGAGTGGAGAGGGACTGGCATATCCTATTTCTGGTGGACTATCATGTTGGCTGCAGACAACATGAAGTTACAGAAATAGGAAGATGACCATGACTTTCGCTGGATTGGGTCGAGTGTGGTTTTGGTTACTGACCCGTGGTTTCTTGTGTGACAGGATGCCTCCTAGGCGGCAGATCTCTACCCGGGGGACCCCTATACCCCCGGAGGAGCCGGAGCAGTCCGGGCCTTCTGAGATTGGGGAGCTGAGGGCCATGGTGGCCCAGTTGGCGGAGAGTCACCGCCGACAGGAGCAGAGGATTGAGCGGTTGCTTACTTAGGTTGAGGTACCTCCCCCTACTACTGTAGAGGCCCCTGTACCACCGGTTGTACCGCTGACTATTCCATCAGCCCCTACGGTACCGTCGTCGAGCAGTGGGGCCCAGAGGGTGTTCAGGCCGTTGACCCCAGCTGAGGAGCAGGATTTTGCTGACAGACTCACCCAGTTTTGTCAGCGGGGACCGCCTAGATTTTCAGGGCGGAGCACTCACCCTTGGGAGATAGGGTCGTGGCTGGCAGCAATGGAGAAGTTATTTCGAGACTTCTTCATTGATCATAGATACAGTGTCACGCCCCGGGGTCGAAACTGCGACCCGGGCTCGCCAACAGATCCGCCATCTGTACGGAAACTGCCGTACAGACGAAGCGTCTACCCTGCAAAAGATCTATAGCTAAACATGTATCAGAGCTGAAAAGAACTAAATAGCTACAGAAATCCACTGAACATCTGATATAAACAAAACCTCAATACAAAGTCTCTCAGCTACATAAGTACATGAAATCCTCACTGATCTCTCAGAATGTCCAGTACAAAAGAGGAATCATAAAATATACAGGGTACATCTACCTCTGACTCACAGTGCTGGTAAGGAACTAAATGGCCACGTCCTCACCTCGATCAGCTGTCTCCGCGCGAGCTAAGCCGGAACAGCAGCCTCAGGAAACCTGTCACCGCAGCGGGTGTGAGAACTACTGCAAAGGTAGTTCCCAGTGGGTACCGTCTCAACATCCACGGTATGCCCACTAAGTCTACTGGAGGCACAACAGATAGGTATGCAGATAGATAGATAAAAGCTGAAGGAAACTATAGCTATCATGTCTCAATCATCATGCTCAAGAAACTCTACAATGATGAAGATGTGCATACACTCACTACTGCTAAAATGCCTCAAGTACCATGCTCAAAGGAAAACTCATCTATGAACATGCTATGAAACTCACTCACACAAATCACCCAATCGCAATGACTGTCCCTCTTTGGACCAGTCAAGCCTGCGCCTGTCGACTAGGATCGCACCTACCCACCACCACACATCCACATGAGGACGGGATTTACGTGGGGCGTCCTGTCCGACTATCTCAAGCGAACTCTAGTGTATCAACTAGTCGCATCATCGCAGCCTCGTCAGGCTCGGTATCATCATCGCACCCGGGGCGTAGCTCGAGGGGAGCGACCCCACCGAACTCAAGTATCTCAAGTATCTCATAACTGGCATAAAAAGCCAGGCTCAGCAGGCTATAATCCACGATCAACCAGATCGGATCTCAATGCTCAACTAGCATACTCAGCCGGAGAAAGACTCCACGACTCAACTGATAAACCTCGATCAACAGATCGGAACTCAATGCTCAACTAGCATGACTCAGTCGGAGAAAGACTCCACGACTCGAATAGGAAAAGCCCAACCACTCTCACAGCTATGTCGGAGAACCCTCAACGACTCAATCTGATAATGCACGACCCGTGGCTGAGTCGGGAAACCTCCACGACTCGATCTGCCAAGCCCCCAAAACTCTCATGGCTAGGTGGGAGAACCATCTCCACCACTAAATCAGAACACAACTCATGATCTAGAGTAACCCAATCAGGGAAAACATCCTCAATACCCCGCGAACTGGAAAAGTGCTAAAACTCTCTCATGACACTAGAAGGTCATCTCATAAGGCTCTAAAAATCCACTCGGCCCTCTGGCACGAGAACACATGCATCCTGAACCTACTCAACCCCTCGGGAAGATCTCAACATTTTAAAACTCTTTTAAAAACCCAGTTTTCATTAAAACGGTCCGGCGATTTTTAAAACGGTTCAGATGCCAATAATATGCCAACTAACCATGCAGTCTAGTGTCAATTCACTTCTAGATCATGCTAAAAATATCTGGGGCTCATAATTGTATTCCTACAATTTTCTAGGCAACTATCAGATTTACCAGCTATACAAATAATTAAGCTACTCATGATCAACATGCATTCAAATAGCTTTAGAGGGCATTCCATACATCTTGAAGAAATTCCAACCCACCTGGAATGCTTTCCGCAGGCAAACGCTGAAGTCGGCGAAGAAACGGGCAAAATCTGCCGAAAAACTGCACAGAGCCTCTCGCGCGCACGCGCGCCGTCGCGCGTCTCGGAAAAAATCCACGAAGCTCCCAAAAACCTCCACAGCACCCAACTAGGTCACCATAAAAATCTGAGCTCAATCCGATCTCCCAATCCACAAAAACCAGCATGCGCAGGGCTTCGGATTTGCGCAGTAACCTCAACCTGCAGCATGCAATCCGAGAGCACAAGAAGGAGCAAGGATGGAAATTAACTCAAATTACCAATCAAATCCATCAATAAAACTCAAGAGGAGATGCAAGGAGTCCAAATCTACAATTTCCAACGATCAATTTACCTCAATTTGCTCCTCGCGTGCGCACGTTGACTCGGTCAACTCCCACAATGCACGCGCCTTCTTCTCCCTCTACAGCTTCCTCTTCTTCTTCTTCTTCTTCTCTGGCAGCAAGGAGATGGGGGAGGATGATGAGATGAAGAGTGGGTGAAGAAGCAGCTCACGAGGGGTATAAATCAACTCTGGGGTGGTTGGAACAGTAAACAGAGGCCATACCGCGCACTGTGCACTATTCGGGCAAATCTGGGCATTTTTTGAGTCTGTGTTCGGGTACCAGCATTTTGGTACCGGAACACCACCCCTGGTTCCGGAACTAAATGGCTGGTTCCGGAACCAAGCCACCCAAAAGCTCCAGAAGCAGCCAGAAAAACTCCGAAATGCCCCGTCAACTCACTTTCTCGCCTCGGGACCTCCGCATCACCCTGAAACCAACCGAACACCTCTGTAAACTCATAATACACATGTCCCAAGTGATCAATTTCAAGAAACCATCCATGAAGCCAAAACTCAACCCGCGAGCTCTCAAGCCAACTCCAACTCACTTTCCTTTGAAAGGACTTCCGCGGCGCTCCGGGACCACCCGAACTCCTCTGTAAATGCAATTAGAATCTGCTGGAGGTATTTCCACAATACCAAGCTGCCACGTGGTGTCGGCACACTGCCCGAAGCTCCGGTACTCTACACTCTCCCCTCCTTTTAACGGTTTCGTCCTCGAAACCGCAAAAATCCAAAACTCAGGAGGGTGACTCAAATAAGTGGGGATAAGAGATCCTCAACTCATCCTCAGGCTCTCAAGTGGCCTTTCTCTCATCAGAAAGGCTCAAATCCTGGTCTAACTCCAAAGAAGCGAAGTCCAAATCATGCAAGGGATCCAATCCATACTTTCCTCAGAACGGATACACCAACGTCCTCGTGGGTACTTGCCAAATCATGGCGGTAGCGCAACTCGGTGAACAACCGATCCAATGCGCTCTAATTCCTCGAATATGCCAATAATTCGCGGACTCAACTTCCCGCGAAAACTCAAATCAACACATTCTGTGGATAGTAGTTTCCATAAGTCACCAAAACTCGCTGCCTCCAATTGGCATAACTTTTCCGTCGCTCCTTAGCAACCACAATGCTGAGAGCTTCACAATGCAATCTTACATCCATCGATAGGGCAAGAAATCCAACATCGGAAACAGCACTCAATCCATAACTCTCAAAATCAACTCTCGGATCCCGGAATCCACGGCGCACCGATGCGGTCCTTGTACTTCAGTACTCTCACTGCATTCACTGAGAAGCTCCCTCTCTAATTCCATCCAACGGAGTGGATTACAAGTCCAAAACACAAGTTTTGCCGCATTCCCAGGGAACACCACATTAATCTCAATTACTCTTTCAGCGGCATCTGCTGCATAACCATCATACTCCAAAGCTGCACCGCTCGCCTATTCAAGGCAGCTGCGACCACATTAGCTTGTCGGGATGTTACTCTAAGCTCAAACATACATCCCGAACCACTCTATCCACCGGCGTTGCCTCAAATCGAAAATCCTTCTGAGTAACCCAGTATCTCAGGTTCTAGGATCGATAGATATCTCTCTCTCTCAAGCAATCATTCACAATGATGCTAATACCATCCACAGCTTGAACTCCTCAAAGTCATGCTGGCACTGTTTAATCCACAACTCTGGACCTCTGTCACTATCAGGAGTCTAGGCCGAACCTCAACGGCAACACTCTTCGTCGGGTCCACTGTCACTCTTGCAGCTGAAATCACATGGCCTAACCACAGAATCTTCCAAAGTCAAGCACAACTCTCTCAACTTGGCAAACAGCTTTTCTCTTATAAGTTGCAGCACTATCCTCAAGTGCTACTCGTGCTCTATCTCATCTCGGAAACCGCACCCGATGAAATCAAATCAACCGGCCATGTACAAGTCTAACTCCACTACTGGCACGGCAACTCGCTGTAGAGCTCAAACTCACACCGGTTCTACTGCCCGGTCCAAGTACCGCCGGAACACACAAGTCCTCAAATCCAAAAGGCCGCAGGGCCTTAGTCAATCCGCTTGACTTCACTGTAAGCTCAGAATATCTCTATTGGGTTCAGACTCTATCTGGCGCAGCCCTCAACTGTAGGGTTCCACAAAGCCTTCAATGTCCCGCAAGGCATCAACCCCACACGATCCAAATCTAACTGTGCTCAAACAATCACAGCACCCTCACCGTTGTGCACTCACAACGTGGCATCACTGCCGTGTACCAACGGCATGGCAACATATCCAAAATATCAATCTCTCGGATCCTCACAGTCGTATCCCCACGACGTGGTACTGGGTCACACAGACCCCTTGATCCCTCGGATCTCGCAACAGCACTAACAGCTCTCTCACTGCCTCTCGAGTGATACTCCAAGAGATGATGCTGAAGTCGGCGCGGTCTCCAAAACCACGTCGATCACGATCTCGATCTCAAACTCATTAAACGGCGACTTCAACATCAGATCCGGTAAACTCTTGTCCGGGATCACACAGGCGATAAAGATATTCCTTTAGTCCCGGTGCTGCCGTAGGCACCTCCTCTACAATCGCTAACCAAGCGATACGACCACGACTCAACCTCTGTCGTGCTCTAACACCCTCTAAAATCACACTCCTCCTGGCCAGGTCCACGGAGGGTCATTGTCCACTCTCGACAATCCAAGATAACATAATATTGGGATAACCAATCCCTATCCAACCTCACATCAACATCTCAGAGCTGATGTAGGACTAACAACTCTAGGATCAATTCCATGGTCCTACAAAACTGGGCGGAACTGGCAACACTCATACCTGTGCTATACGCGATCTGAAACCTGATCCTCACGGGCACAAGCCAACAATCCCATCTCTGGCCCACGCGAAGTTACCCCTGCTCTAATAAAGCACACACCAGCGGTGTCGGCATCAACATGCTCCAACTCTAATGACCATAAGCAACCACACCTGATAGGACGCGATCCACTATCCTGGCGTCCTCTAATCGGCTGCACAATTCATCCACAAGATGATGGTGGCCATCGCTCAATCTGCCTCGGCATCTCGGCTCAATCAGCCTACCGGTAAGTCGGATGAACCGCTGCATCCTGAAGGGGTAGTGGGGTGCCGTCGCAGACGGCAAATCCAAGAACACCACTCTGGGACCCTCTGCCTGAAGATGTCCTGACTAAACACATGAAAAACATCACCCCCATCCTGAAGTCGCTCTAAGGCGAAGAATGCGGCTCCCCACAAGGACATACTCATCCAAGCACTGCTGCTGGTGCCTCAACTGTCGAGAACCTTCTAGTCTCTGTCTCCTCTGAGACTCATGATCCTGTGACTGGAATCATGGCAACCTCGATCCACTCGACTATCCCAAAATCAGGCGATACTGGACATCTCTCTCTGGAGTTAGTCCCTCGCTCTCCGTCCCTCTCGGACATGATCACAGACCTCAGTCAATCCATCGGGCATGCACAACCGCTGCATCTGAAGTCGCTCGTCGAGAATATCCAAAATGATAACATCTCGAAGCAGTCCCTTCTCAAACATGATCAATCTCCTGGGCCTCATCCTGGGCGACCTGGGGCACTCTGCTCAACCATCATAGATACTCGCTCCCATCCTCAACCACTCTCCTGGTGGTCCAACGAGACAGACTCGACGCCACCAACACTCGGCGTCCTTATCCAAAGTGCATAACCGAGTGCACCCGATACTTGTCCTGGATAACAATTCCTCAAACACTTTCCCAAGCGGCAATCCAGTTCTTGGCCTCTCGAGGCTCCAACTCTGCCCTGAAATCTGTAGGGGATGGAACTGGCGGATGCTCAACAACCAATCAACAACTCTCACTGCTCCCGCACTACTCACAGTGCAACCTGGATCGAAATCGACGACGTCGTGGCCGAAAGCACTACGGCGATACCTCAAACAATACTCTCTGCTCAAACATGTGCATCACACGCTCTGTGTTCTCTTCCTGGTGCCGTGTCGCCTCAACAACTGAGCTACCTGGGCTCGTAACTCGCAGACCTCGCTCTGCTCTGTCCATTCAGCCTCCCCGCTGTTCGGGCTCCTCATCCAAGGTCAAACACGCCCTCGCCGCTACACGGCGTCTCGGAGGCACCGAAAATCACTGCAACAGAACAAACGTTAGGACCAAAAACTCTCTCGACCCAATCAAGCGAAAGTCTATAACATGTTAACCGTTCTAAAGTATTATGTTGTCTGCAGCCAACATAATCACTTTAGAGAATAAACATGTAAAATCACTCGCCCCAATCCCTCGGGGGAGGTACAAACTCAATCAGGACTCTCGCTAAAATCACGTCTCTCACGACAGTCATCCTACTGTCCAACCAATAGCCTAGGGTCACTAAGTCCTCAACGACCTATAACCTAGGCTCTGATACCACCCTAATCTGTCACGCCCCGGGGTCGAAACTGCGACCCGGGCTCGCCAACAGATCCGCCATCTGTACGGAAACTGCCGTACAGACGAAGCGTCTACCCTGCAAAAGATCTATAGCTAAACATGTATCAGAGCTGAAAAGAACTAAATAGCTACAGAAATCCACTGAACATCTGATATAAACAAAACCTCAATACAAAGTCTCTCAGCTACATAAGTACATGAAATCCTCACTGATCTCTCAGAATGTCCAGTACAAAAGAGGAATCATAAAATATACAGGGTACATCTACCTCTGACTCACAGTGCTGGTAAGGAACTAAATGGCCACGTCCTCACCTCGATCAGCTGTCTCCGCGCGAGCTAAGCCGGAACAGCAGCCTCAGGAAACCTGTCACCGCAGCGGGTGTGAGAACTACTGCAAAGGTAGTTCCCAGTGGGTACCGTCTCAACATCCACGGTATGCCCACTAAGTCTACTGGAGGCACAACAGATAGGTATGCAGATAGATAGATAAAAGCTGAAGGAAACTATAGCTATCATGTCTCAATCATCATGCTCAAGAAACTCTACAATGATGAAGATGTGCATACACTCACTACTGCTAAAATGCCTCAAGTACCATGCTCAAAGGAAAACTCATCTATGAACATGCTATGAAACTCACTCACACAAATCACCCAATCGCAATGACTGTCCCTCTTTGGACCAGTCAAGCCTGCGCCTGTCGACTAGGATCGCACCTACCCACCACCACACATCCACATGAGGACGGGATTTACGTGGGGCGTCCTGTCCGACTATCTCAAGCGAACTCTAGTGTATCAACTAGTCGCATCATCGCAGCCTCGTCAGGCTCGGTATCATCATCGCACCCGGGGCGTAGCTCGAGGGGAGCGACCCCACCGAACTCAAGTATCTCAAGTATCTCATAACTGGCATAAAAAGCCAGGCTCAGCAGGCTATAATCCACGATCAACCAGATCGGATCTCAATGCTCAACTAGCATACTCAGCCGGAGAAAGACTCCACGACTCAACTGATAAACCTCGATCAACAGATCGGAACTCAATGCTCAACTAGCATGACTCAGTCGGAGAAAGACTCCACGACTCGAATAGGAAAAGCCCAACCACTCTCACAGCTATGTCGGAGAACCCTCAACGACTCAATCTGATAATGCACGACCCGTGGCTGAGTCGGGAAACCTCCACGACTCGATCTGCCAAGCCCCCAAAACTCTCATGGCTAGGTGGGAGAACCATCTCCACCACTAAATCAGAACACAACTCATGATCTAGAGTAACCCAATCAGGGAAAACATCCTCAATACCCCGCGAACTGGAAAAGTGCTAAAACTCTCTCATGACACTAGAAGGTCATCTCATAAGGCTCTAAAAATCCACTCGGCCCTCTGGCACGAGAACACATGCATCCTGAACCTACTCAACCCCTCGGGAAGATCTCAACATTTTAAAACTCTTTTAAAAACCCAGTTTTCATTAAAACGGTCCGGCGATTTTTAAAACGGTTCAGATGCCAATAATATGCCAACTAACCATGCAGTCTAGTGTCAATTCACTTCTAGATCATGCTAAAAATATCTGGGGCTCATAATTGTATTCCTACAATTTTCTAGGCAACTATCAGATTTACCAGCTATACAAATAATTAAGCTACTCATGATCAACATGCATTCAAATAGCTTTAGAGGGCATTCCATACATCTTGAAGAAATTCCAACCCACCTGGAATGCTTTCCGCAGGCAAACGCTGAAGTCGGCGAAGAAACGGGCAAAATCTGCCGAAAAACTGCACAGAGCCTCTCGCGCGCACGCGCGCCGTCGCGCGTCTCGGAAAAATCCACGAAGCTCCCAAAAACCTCCACAGCACCCAACTAGGTCACCATAAAAATCTGAGCTCAATCCGATCTCCCAATCCACAAAAACCAGCATGCGCAGGGCTTCGGATTTGCGCAGTAACCTCAACCTGCAGCATGCAATCCGAGAGCACAAGAAGGAGCAAGGATGGAAATTAACTCAAATTACCAATCAAATCCATCAATAAAACTCAAGAGGAGATGCAAGGAGTCCAAATCTACAATTTCCAACGATCAATTTACCTCAATTTGCTCCTCGCGTGCGCACGTTGACTCGGTCAACTCCCACAATGCACGCGCCTTCTTCTCCCTCTACAGCTTCCTCTTCTTCTTCTTCTTCTTCTCTGGCAGCAAGGAGATGGGGGAGGATGATGAGATGAAGAGTGGGTGAAGAAGCAGCTCACGAGGGGTATAAATCAACTCTGGGGTGGTTGGAACAGTAAACAGAGGCCATACCGCGCACTGTGCACTATTCGGGCAAATCTGGGCATTTTTTGAGTCTGTGTTCGGGTACCAGCATTTTGGTACCGGAACACCACCCCTGGTTCCGGAACTAAATGGCTGGTTCCGGAACCAAGCCACCCAAAAGCTCCAGAAGCAGCCAGAAAAACTCCGAAATGCCCCGTCAACTCACTTTCTCGCCTCGGGACCTCCGCATCACCCTGAAACCAACCGAACACCTCTGTAAACTCATAATACACATGTCCCAAGTGATCAATTTCAAGAAACCATCCATGAAGCCAAAACTCAACCCGCGAGCTCTCAAGCCAACTCCAACTCACTTTCCTTTGAAAGGACTTCCGCGGCGCTCCGGGACCACCCGAACTCCTCTGTAAATGCAATTAGAATCTGCTGGAGGTATTTCCACAATACCAAGCTGCCACGTGGTGTCGGCACACTGCCCGAAGCTCCGGTACTCTACATACAGAGTGCACATGGCGGTACACTGTTTAGAGGGGGATGCAGACGTCTGGTGGCGTCGGGTTGAACCGTTGGAGTTCCAGGTTACCCGACAGCTACCGTGGGCAGAGTTCAGACGGATGATCCTTGACACATATTTCTCCACGAGCGTAAAGAAAAAGATAGAGGATGATCTGAAGAATCTCCAGCAGGGTGATCGGGCGGTTTGGGATTACTTTCAGGAGTTTACGCAGTTGCTCAACTGCGTACCTTATGTTGCTAGGGACGGGCCGCACCAGGTGGAGCTCTTTGAGACGGGTCTGCGCCCGGAGATTTATACTTTGGTGCACGCCCAGAGGCTTCAGACTCTGTCAGAGGGAGTTGACCAGGCACAGTGGGTAGAGAGGGGGGATCATGTTGTCGCGAGACGTGGAGGCGTGGTCGCTCAGAGCTCTGAGAAGAAGCGACCAGCGCCAGATGATGGGGGACAGGCCAGCTCCTGGAGGCCGCCTCGACCGCCACCGCCTCAGTTTACAGGCCGTGGGCGTTCGGAGCGGCGAGGGCCTGGGGGATCCCAGAGGCCCCCACAGCAGCAGCAGCAGCAGCGCCAGCGACAGCAGCAGCACTCGCAGCAGCAGAGGTCGCAGTCGCGACAGCAGGGGTCACAGCGGCAGAGGCAGCAGCAGCAGCAGTCCAGGCAGTCACGGTCTACAGTTGGGTGTGTCTTCTGCCGGGGTCAGCACCCCTCCGATACTTGTGATTTGAGGTACGGTCGCTGTTACAAGTGCGGGCAGTCAGGTCATCTGCGAGCTACTTGCCCTTTTTCGACATCGCCGGCTCCTTCCCCAGCATCAGTACCTTCGGCACCTCAGCAGCGGCCCTATGCTCCAGCGAGCAGGGCTCCTTCCTCTCACCCTGCAGACTACCGATCACCAGCTCAGAGCGGGCGAGTCTACGCCGCCCAGGTAGAGGACTCCTCAGTAGCCGACCACGTGGTGGCGGGTATCATTTTACTTTTCGGTACTAGAGCTCGTACATTATTTGATACCGGCGCATCACATTCCTTTATTAGTAGATCCTTTGCATCATCTCATGGACTAGAGTTAGGTCGGTTGCCACATGCATTAGAGGTACAGATTCCTGATCATACATTGCATGTAGAGGAGTGTTGTTGGTCTTGCCCTGTACAGCTTGAGTCTTGGATTTTGCCAGCGGACCTGATGGTCCTTAGTCAACTGCGAGATTTTGACGTTGTACTCGGGATGGATTGGCTGGCTCGCTATTTTGCGACGATTGATTGCGCCGCGAGGACTGTTACTTTTAGCGAGCCAGGCCAGGAGGTGTTTGTTTACAGGGGTTGCCAGAGTTCCTTCTTCGCCTCAGTCGTTTCGACTTCCCGTGCGAGGCAGATGATGCGCAGTGGATGCGTGGCCTTTTTGGCTTCTGTGGTTAAGGAGCCTGTGGCGGCACCGGGACTCACGGATATCCCTATTGTCCATGAGTTCCCGGATGTGTTCCCTCCAGAGCTTATTAGCATGCCGCCGGATAGGGAGATCGAGTTTTTCATTGACGTAGTTCCAGGAACTGCGCCAATCTCTAAGGCTCCTTACCGAATGGCACCGGCTGAGTTGAGAGAGTTAAAGGCGCAACTTCAAGATTTAATGGATAAAGGTTTTGTAAGGCCTAGTGTATCGCCTTGGGGAGCGCCGGTGCTATTTGTGAAAAAGAAGGATGGTTCACTTCGATTATGTGTTGATTATCGAGAGCTGAATAAAGTGACCATCAAGAACAAGTACCCTTTGCCGCGCATTGACGATCTCTTTGATCAGCTGCAAGGGTCTTGTGTCTTTTCCAAGATTGATTTAAGGTCTGGTTACCACCAATTGAAGGTGAAGGCCGAGGACATTGCAAAGACTGCATTCAGGACGCGGTACGGGCATTATGAGTTCACTGTCATGCCTTTTGGATTGACAAATGCCCCTGCTGCTTTTATGGATTTAATGAACAGGATCTTTCGACCCTACCTTGATCGGTTTGTGGTGGTATTTATTGATGATATCCTGATTTATTCCCGGAGCGATGTGGAGCACGAGGAGCACCTGAGGATTGTGCTGCAACTTCTTAGAGAGAAGAAGTTGTATGCCAAGTTATCTAAGTGTGAATTTTGGCTTCGGGAGGTTGTCTTTTTGGGCCATGTGATCTCAGCCGCAGGAGTGGCAGTAGACCCGACGAAGATAGAGGCAGTCCGGGATTGGCCCCGACCGACCACGGTATCCGAGGTCCGTAGTTTCATGGGCTTAGCGGGATATTACCGTCGGTTTGTGGAAGGTTTTGCGAAACTTTCCACACCCCTCACCCGGCTGACTCGTAAAGGAATCAAGTTTATTTGGAGTGAGGATTGCCAAAGGAGCTTTGAGGAACTAAAGAACAGATTGATGTCGGCTCCTATCCTTTCCCTCCCTGTTATGGGGAAAGGATACGTGATTTACAGTGATGCATCGCACAGTGGACTTGGTTGCGTGCTGATGCAGGAGGGAAGGGTAATTGCTTATGCCTCTCGGCAGCTAAAGGATTATGAAAAGAATTACCCTACCCATGACCTGGAGCTAGCTGCAGTGATTTTTGCACTTAAGTTGTGGCGTCATTACCTGTATGGGGAGCACTGCGAGATTTATACTGACCACAAGAGCCTGAAATATCTGTTCACACAGAAAGAGCTCAATTTGAGGCAGCGAAGATGGTTGGAGTTGTTAAAGGACTACGATGTGGACATACTATACCATCCAGGCAAGGCCAATGTGGTCGCTGATGCCCTGAGCAGGAGAGCAGTGCAGAGTTTATCATTGATGATCACCGATCAGGCGCCATTACTTGAGCAGATGAGGCGGTTAGAGCTTGAGGTTGTGTCCCCTGGGGTCTCTGCTAGACTTATGTCTTTAGTCGTGCAGCCCACTCTGTTGGACAGGATTCGAGAGAAACAGAGTGAGGACCCCCACCTGATGAGGATTCGAGAGCAGATTCAGACTGGTGTGACAGGGGATTTTTCAGTTGATGCTTCGGGAGTACTGCGGTACAGGGACCGAGCTTGTGTGCCCATGGATGCAGAGATTCGAGAGCAGATCTTGAGAGAGGCCCACTATACACCTTATACCATCCATCCTGGTGGGACTAAGATGTATAGGGACCTCAGGGCACAGTTTTGGTGGAATGGGATGAAAAGAGACATTGGGAGATTTGTAGCACACTGTTTAACTTGTCAGCAAGTAAAGGCTGAGCATCGTGTACCTGCTGGCAAGTTGCAGAGTCTCCCAATCCCTGAATGGAAATGGGAGCATGTGACTATGGATTTTGTCGTTGGATTGCCGAGAGCACAGACTGGAGCGGATGCGATCTGGGTGGTCGTGGATAGACTCACCAAGTCCGCTCACTTTGTACCGGTTCAGATGACTTGGCCGATGGAGCGACTGGCACAGGTGTACTTGGCAGAGGTGGTTAGATTGCACGGGGTACCCGTTTCCATTGTATCAGATAGAGACCCGAGGTTTGTCTCGCATTTCTGGAGGAGTTTACAGACAGCCTTGGGGACACAGCTCCGGTTCAGTACAGCATTCCACCCACAGACCGATGGACAGTCAGAGCGCACTATTCAGACCCTTGAGGATATGTTGAGAGCTTGCGTTCTGGACTTTGGAGGAGGGTGGTACCGACACTTGGGATTAGTTGAGTTTGCGTACAACAACAGCTATCAAGCGAGCATCCAGATGGCTCCGTTTGAAGCGTTGTATGGACGCAAGTGTCGGTCACCCCTATATTGGAGTGACGTGGGTGAGAAGAAGACTTTGGGTCCTGATCTACTAGTTGAGGCAGAGGAAAAGGTCAGATGATACGACGACATCTCGAGACCGCCCAGAGTCGACAGAGGAGTTATGCTGACACTCGACGGCGAGACTTAGAGTTTCAGGTGGGCGATCATGTCTTTTTGAAAGTCTCGCCTTCGAAGGGGATTCGGAGATTTGGGATTCGTGGAAAACTGAGCCCTCGTTATATTGGACCTTTCGAGGTATTGGAGCGCATAGGGCCAGTTGCCTACAGGCTTGCACTTCCTCCCAGACTTGCAGGTGTTCACGATGTGTTTCATGTATCGACATTGAGGAGGTATGTGTATGACCCGTCGCACATCATCGATTTCGCCCCACTGGAGATCGCTGAGGACTTGAGCTATGTCGAGCGGCCGTTGAGGATCTTGGACCGTGAGGTTAGAGAGTTGCGCAGCCGAGCCATCCCTTATGTGAAGATCCTCTGGAGCAGCCATGATGAGCGTGAGGCTACTTGGGAGCTGGAGTCAGCGATGATGGATGCTTACCCTCACTGTTCGAGGCCCCGGCTTGAGGTATGACTTTTGTTTCGAGGACGAAACTTTTTCTTGTAGGGGAGGATGTAGTAGTCCAGATTTCCCATGCAACTTTTCCGATGAATCCACTGTGTAAAACACCTATGTTGGTGTGTCTGGCCCATGGTGCATCAAAGGGATGCCACAGATGGACCCTGTGAGGTATTTTGTCTGATTTGGCCTTCGGCTGTGTTTGCCGAATTTTAGAAAAGGAATTGGGCCAAACAGAGGTTGGATTTGGATTCAGCGCGGAAAAACGCTTGAAAACGGCTATTTGCTTGTTAAATTTGGAGTCCGGATGACCAAAAACGGGCTACCGGAAGTTTTCTGGAAAACTGGTGCATGGGGGGTGACCGTGGACCAGCCGGAGCCACGTGGCGGCCTGTCATTGGCCGGCTCACGCCGCTCGGTCCACGGGGAAAGCGCGGCTGGCGCATGGACCGCGCGCGGGCCACGTGGCGCGTCCGGATAGGCGGGTGCGCGCGGCGCGGTTCAGGGAAAAAGGGCGCGGTTCAGTGGACCGGGGGCGCGACAGCTGGCAGCCGGGGATTGGCGGGCTCACGATGCCGCGGTCCACTGGCGCGCAGTGGGGTACGGGGCAGCGGGGCGGCCGACGCGTGGCGACCGCACTCGAGTGCGCCACGCGTCGCCACGCGCGCAGCGCACCCCACCTACCCCCGCTGACCGCGGGGGGGGGGGGGGTACGTGGCGCGCCCGGGGGAGCTTTGCACAGCTGTTTGCTGTTGCGGGGCGACGTGGCAGCCCCAGGACGTTTCGGGCGCGTCGGACGGGAGGCGGTCCGACCCTTTGGGCGGATTCGGGCGCCCGAATCTTGCGCCCGAATCCGGCCCAAAGGGGGGAGTGGGCTGGGCCTATAAATAGGCCTTCCTTGTTCTGTTTTTCAGACTTTTTGGGCTTTTTCACTGTGGACTCTTCACGAAATTTTTCCCTCTTTCAGTCCTCCTCACTTTGGTGGATCCCTGGATTTTTCTGTGGCACGCTTTCCGAGGTTCGCGATTTTGCGGCGCGGCGCGACACTCGTTCGTCGGCGACCCGTTTTGTCGCATCTTAGTGCGCGGACTCCCCCGACTCACCCCGATCTCCGTTTTTGACGATTTTTGCGCCGTTGGATTCACGACTGGTAGGACTCCAACCTTGATGTTTCGGGTTTTCTCGTTTTCTGTACGGATTTTGGAGTTCTCGAGCTTTCATTTGACCTATTTTTCTTCGCGGATTTTGGACAGCACTGCGGAGTTTTAGCTATATCTTTGCGCACAGGCATCGGATCGAGGTGATTCAAAAGGCAATTCTCATCTACTTTTCGCAAGGAATCTCCTGGATTTTTCTCAGAATTTTCTGAGTTTGCTTCGAACGTGAGAATCTTTCTTCTGTCCGAGTTCTTAACACTGTATTTTTGCACAGTTTAGTTTGGGGTGTTTCCCTTGCCGATTTTTTATCTCAGCGTAGGAAACTCGGATTTGGGTGTGCAGGTACTCGTTTCGACGGGTTCGTCGCGAGGATTGTGACGGTATTTTTCTTGGATTTTTTCGGGCATCTTTCTGCAGGTGAAAACTGTGAAACTTCGGACAGTTGAAAAAAGGGGCAGATTTGGACTGGAACAGTGTTTGTTTAACTGTGTATGCTCTATGTGCTATGTTGTGCAGCATTGGGGATACTACTGGACTGAGCGTGGACTTTACTTTCGGGGACCAGGATTTAGCGCTCGAGGTGGGTACCGTTGTCACCTCTCACTTTCGACTACCCACTAGGCTTGTTAAGAAATACCCCGGAATCATGTTAATAGCTATATTAGGGGGTGAACCTAGCATGCTGGAACGGAAATAATAATGACATGTTAACAGCTTTAACACTTGCATCTTTAAGAAATAATTATTTCTTGGAAAGAAAAAGGGACTTATACAAATATATGAATTAATGGACTACAGGTTAAACAAAGGCATATTCTAATCTGTATAAGAAGGGAAATTATTTTGATAAATAATGGACTTGCATGCTTGTATGGCCACCTTTGTTACTACACTATTATATGGGATTTGACTTAGGAGAAAACATGTTTTATTATCTTTTCTCTGGACCCCTAGACATAGGGGATAGTATGCTCAGATTAGAGCAGGAACTGGAATAGTGTAGTCAGTTATTGGGGAATTGGGGACAGGCAGGTTGAGGACAGGGTACTTGCGGCAACCGCGGATTTTGGGCGGTTGACCGGACTGTTTTATTGCATCAGATTCAGGGATAGGGGATCAGGATCTCTTTAGTAGATGGGTTTTCCTACTTGTTAGGGTCTTGATCCAGTCTTACTGTACCAGGATACTTATGGCGACTTATTATACTCGTGAGGGTCGCTCCCCTCGAGTGCCACTCCGGAGTGTGTGTAGTTATGACCGTGCCGGTCAGGAGCCGGTCTGTCGCCTAGGGGTAGGACCGTGCCGGTCAGGAGCCGGTCTATTACCCTAGGGGTGGGACCGTGTCGGTCAGGAACCGGTCTGCACCCCACAGCTGAGTTGTGAGTCAGTAGACATAGCAGATAGTGCCGGTGTTTACTGGTGTCCAGGTTGGGTTACCCAGGCAGGCTTATAGACTCTGATGCATGCATTTTAGCTATTTGGTTAGATCATCCTTTTAGACGCATATTAGTGGTAACTTTTACAAATTGTTATTATTTATAGCTTACCACCCTTGCTTACTTTTGCCTCTTGTAGTCCTAGTGGGCAGTTCGGAGTTTTGAGGTTTACCCACTAAGGGAGGCTACTGTTTATAGTAGTTCTGACCCCCACTGTTTTTCTTTCTTTTGTCCCCTTTGTTTTCCAGAGTCATCTGCTGGAGTTGCGGGACCCTCTACCCAGGAGCGAGGTAAGAGGATCATTGATTAGCTAGCTACTTCCCCGGTGCCGAGTTCTGTAGTTTTGTTGTACCATGGACACTCAGACAGTTGTACCTTTCTTTTATTTTGGGGTCTGGCTTTGGCCAGCTGGTTGTATTCACTTCGTGAGCTGGGAGAGACATATGTACATATTTGAGAGTTTATTGTACTTTTATTTCCAGCATTTGTCTGAGGTGTTTAGTTTTAGTATAGCTCTGTTTTATGCTCCAGTATTGTTTTTCATATATCTGAGCAGGTTACCAGCGCTTCGTGTACATGGGAAATACCGTGTGCACGACGGATCTGTGGACGAGCCCGGGTTCCTGTTTCCACCCGGGGCGTGACATGGTTTGCCGGGGCAGGTGCCCGGATTTGGTTATGTAGGGGTCCGTGTTTTATTGTTCCCTCTTGGGAGGGTGGTTGCTCCGGATAGTTTTACGGTTGGACTTTATTACTTTTCCTGCTTTCCTTATTATTATTGTGTCGCTGACTTTCCACTCCGTGACAGGTTCCTTCAGGGGTGAGGGCTAGGCGACGGTGAGGCCGAGACAGGAGCTTTTGGGTCCATGGAGGCCCTAAACTGTATTTACTCCTTTTCTTCGCATTTCATTTGCTATTAGTAGGCTGTTGTGTGGTTCTCGATACCCTCGTGGGGTCGGTGTGGATGTCGGCATATTACTCTCTGGTTATGAGGATGTAGGATTTTATTCCCTTTCGTTGTTTGGTCGTTTTCAAAAAGAAAAAAAAAACAAGAAAAAAGAATTGCGAAAATCGTTTTCAAAACCTGAGTGTCGTGTGGGCACTGTTTAAAAAACTCTGTGGATTTATGGCTTTCGAAACTGTTTTAGAAAACTGGGTGCCAGGTGGGCACCGCTTTCAAAACTGTGGATTTATCCTTTCAAGTTGATCGGCCTTGAGAGTTATTCAGTTATGTATGTGTATGTATGTTTAGAAACTGTTGTGATTGAATAAATGACTGTGATTGGATATTGTATTGGCCGCGACGCCGTGCATATACAGAGGAGACTCTGTCTGGTTGCAGAGCGAATCTGTGTATGCGGCGGGTTTGGGCACGCGCCGGGGAAGAAGGAAATTTCAAAAAAAAATTTTACACGCAAAACAAATCCTCCTTTCGTTGACTGTTTCCGCTGAATGAAACCCCCGGGGCGTGACAGAAACACAACCGTATTTTTTTTGGATTTTTTTGAGGACTTCTCGTAGATGAGAATTTTTGTTTTTGGAGACTGTTGCGCCAAACAGTGAAATACAGATTTTGTGATTGTGATTGTTGCGGCGTTTGGCTTTCGTTACAGTTTTCGTGGTCCATTCAACGTTTCGCAAAAAAAAAAGGAAGTTGGAATTTTTCATCACGGTCAAGGTGAGCATCTTCTATTTTGGCCTCAGCTGTAAATTATGAACGGGTTAGCTTCTACGCTCGAGCAACGCGCTCGCTAATTTTTTTGTGCCGAACTTGATGGACAGCACTACAGTATTTTGCTTACTTTAGGTGTTATCGGCAACTTATTTTGTTACGTTAAATAGTTATTAGTTGCATGAGTCCATTTATAATTAATTTATTTTTTAAATTTAATTTTTTTTTAGTTTGTTAATTATAATTATTTGATTTTTTATAATATGAGAAAAAAAAGAAAAAAGAAAAACTTACTTCATTATGTTATTTGAAAAAAAAAACTAATAAATTTCTTTTCCCACCAAAAAAAATCAACATATGAAAATATTTATTTAAAAAGAAAAATATTTTGAAATTAAATTTAAATTTAATTGTTGGTAATTATCAATAAAAATTAATATAATAATTAAGTATTAATAGGTAGTATTGAGACAATATAAAATTATAGAAAAAATATAGTAAATAATATATAAATATTTAATAAACAAAATAAAATATTATCCGCTAGAGAAAAAAAAGGAATGTAAAACTTATTTCATTACGTTAAATAGTTATTGGTGGTTTAAGCCGAAATTTAATTTAATTTAATTTATTTTTAGTTTTTCAATTATAATTATTTATTTTTTTATATTATAATTAAAATATTTTTTCACTTTATTTAGAATTTTGTCCGTCAATTTTTACCGCTTTTATATGTATAGTATAGATATAGATATAGAAGTATAAATCTTAGTTAAGGTGCAAATTATTCGCGAATTATTAAGAATCCGAACTAAACAGGCTGTTTTCGAAGTTTTGGAAAAAATCGGAATAATTTGTAAATTTTTTAACTAAAAAGAATTATTCGTGAATTATTCCCGAATTCTGATTTTTTGTGAGAAAAATTGGGCACCTACACTTACACTTTCCTCTTTCAAAAAAAAAAAAAAAAAAAAAAAAAAAATTCAAAAAGAAAAAAAATGCCTATCACAAATGAATAATTTACTAACATAATTTTTAACTGAAGTTTTCAACTAATTTTAAAATTATAATATAAATTTTATACGTATTATATTCGTACCGAATTTTTATCAAATCCGAATTAGCTAATTATGTTATAAATATCTAATTAGAGCTATATTGATAAGTATTAGAGATATTTTTAATTTTAAAGTAGTATTTATGAAATTATGGTCTTTTATAAGACCTTTTACGTATTAGACTTGTAGCATATATAGTTCTAGAACACGACCGAAGTTGTTGCCCAATCAAACTATCGTTGAAATAAAAGCCAAAGTAAGCAGTCACACGGACCATACTTATCGATCTACAAAGCGCTTCCTAAGAAAGTGACGTACCTAATTTTTTTAAAAAAAATGGATTTACTCATTAATTTTTTGACTCCCAGTATATAAATTCTCATTTCTATATAGTATTACCTGTGGACGAATTATTAAAATTCACCCTCTGAAACATGGATGGAGTCAATGCGGCATTGAGATAAGAGCTCTTTTCGAAATTGCGAAAGCTTTCATATTTTAATAATAAAAATATTTTGTTATAATTTGATTTAGATTTGTATTTATCTAAATTGAAGTTAAATCCTAATCTAATTAGGATAATATGAGATTTAGATTATTGGGTAAAACTAGAATTTAATTAGGAGTTTAATTAGACTACAAATCCTAATTAGATTCTAGTTTTGAGGCATATATTATATATAGCATACTCGGCCACTTTAATGAAGCCGCAACTTTTAATTAGCCGAAGCGCTAATTAATTTAGGGCAACAAGGAAGATACGTGTTGTTGGTGTTGGTACATACGGCCATATTAATGAAGCCGGAATTTTAATTAGAGGCCATGCTCTAATTAATTTAGCAACCCAAGAGGAGAGAGGCCGTATTGGAGGAGCCATATGTTGCTAATGAAGCCGGCGATTAATTAAGAAATTGAAGCTCTAAGGTGAGGGCGTTCATACGATTGGATTCTTAGGAATCGTTAGGGTGGACACAAATTTTGATATTTCGGATTTATTTGGAGTTTCGGTTTTCTTGAGAGATATAATCTTTGTATTCTTCTTTTGACTTTAATACAAGTCTTTGCTCCGTCTTCGCCCGTGGATGTAGGCCGGTGGCCGAACCACGTAAAACTTGGTGTGTTCTTTCCTTTTCTTTTCTTACATTATTTTTCTTGGATCTATTTTTCGCCGTTTCGATTTAACAAACTGGTATCATAGCCTTCTATTCCCTTGAGGATTAAGAATTATGACGACGAAGTTCGAGATCCAGAAATTTGACAGGACCAACAGTTTTGCATTATGGCAAGTCAAGATGCGTGCTATACTAACGCAGCAAGGATTGCAAAAGGCACTGTTGGGAAAAGAAAAGATGTCCGATTCGTTAACGGCGGAGCAGAAAGAGGAGATGGATGACAAAGCTCTTACGGCAATACAATTATGTTTATCCGATGAGGTATTGCGAGAGGTTTTGGATGAAAAGACCGCTGCAGGGCTTTGGCTTAAATTGGAATCTCTCTACATGACGAAATCTCTCACCAACAAGTTATATTTGAAGCAACGTCTCTTCATGTTGCACATGGCGGAAGGTACCTCTATTAAATCACATTTAGATGAATTTAATTCTATTATTATGGATCTTCGCTCGATAGATGTTAAGATCGATGAGGAAGATGAAGCCCTTTTATTATTATGTTCTCTACCACTCTCTTATAAGAATTTTCGCGAAACCTTCTTGTTTGGTCGGGATACTCTATGTCTCGATGATGTCAAATCTTCTTTATTATCAAAGGAGAGGATTGATATGCAGATAAGTAATGAGACAGGTGGAGCTTCAGGAGAAGGTTTAGTTGCTAGAGGGAGGTCTCGGGAAAGGGGTTCCGGTAATAGAGGTATATCAAGATCAAAGTCAAAACACAGGAATCTAATTTGCGGCTATTGCAAGAAGAAGGGTCACATAAAAGCTGATTGTTTCAAGTTGAAAAATAAAGAGCAGCGGAAGAATAACGGTGATAAGAATCAAGATCAGAAAAACACCAATGCTAAACCAGAAGCAAGTGTTGCAGCAGGAGAATCAGATGGCGGCGATGTTGTCTTCACAGTTACGGATAAGACACGCAGGCAGGATGAGTGGCTTATGGATTCCGCATGTTCCTTCCATATCTGTTCACATAGAGATTGGTTCTCGACGTACAAGCCTATTGATGGTGGAGATGTATTGATGGGAAATCACTCTAAGTGTACAGTTATTGGTATTGGCACTGTTCAGGTACGGATGTACGATGGAGTAGTGAGGACTATATCTGAGGTTCGGCATGTTCCGGATATGAGAAAAAATCTGATTTCATTAGGTACACTTGATGCTAAAGGTTTTAAGTATTCTTCGGCTGATGGATTAATGAAGGTCGCTAAAGGGAATCTTGTAGTGATGAAGGCCAAGTTGACCGACATGTTATATGTTCTACAGGGTTCCACTGTGACAGGTTCAGCAGCGGTGATTTCTTCCTCTATGTCAGATTCAGATAGCACCAAATTATGGCATATGCGACTGGGCCATATGAGCGAGTATGGTATGATGAAGTTGAACGAGAGAGGTTTACTTGGTAATCAGAGTTTAGAAAAGTTGGATTTCTGCGAGCATTGTGTTCTTGGCAAACAAAAGAGAGTCAGCTTTAAGGCCGCAGTTCATCGAACAAAAGGTACTCTAGATTATATTCATTCTGATCTTTGGGGACCATCTCGTACTCCTACTCATGGTGGTGCTAAATATATGTTGACTTTTATTGATGACTATTCTCGTAAGGTGTGGGTATTCTTTCTGAAAAGTAAGGACGAGGTGTTCAGTTATTTTAAGCAGTGGAAGGTTATGATCGAGAAGCAAACTGAAAAGAAAATCAAAAGATTAAGGACTGATAATGGTTTGGAATTCTGTTCATTAGAGTTTGAAAAATTCTGCAAGAATGAAGGGATCGTTCGACACAAGACCGTTAGGCATACTCCACAGCAGAATGGGGTGGCCGAACGGATGAATAGAACTCTTTTAGAGAGAGCACGTTGCATACTCTCTAATGCTGGCTTAGC
Source organism: Tillandsia fasciculata (assembly GCA_029168755.2). Taxonomy (NCBI): domain Eukaryota; kingdom Viridiplantae; phylum Streptophyta; class Magnoliopsida; order Poales; family Bromeliaceae; genus Tillandsia; species Tillandsia fasciculata. The sequence continues at coordinate 414,370 of JAQOTM010000028.1, forward strand.
AAAGAGTTTCTGGGCAGAGGCGATCTCTACGGCATGCTATTTGGTAAATCGTTCTCCACATTCGGCACTTGATTGCAAAACTCCGGAGGAGGTATGGTCTGGTAGCCCTTCTGATTATTCTAATTTGCATATATTTGGTTGTCCTGCTTATTTTCATGTAAATGAAGGCAAGTTAGAACCTAGGGCTAAAAAGTGCATCTTTATTGGTTATGCGACGGGGGTTAAGGGATATAGATTGTGGTGTCCTGAATCATCTAAATTAATTATTAGTAGGGATGTCACGTTTGATGAGTCTATTATGCTATATCCTAACCGAAATTCTTCTGATGAGACCCCGAGTGCTAGCAAGCAGGTGGAGGTAGAGACCGATGGTATAGTTCAGTCACAGAATTCTTCTCAGTCAAAAGAAGTTCAGTTGCCAGACACCTCAGTTACTGAAACCTCACAAGTTGAGAGGCAGAGTATTGCTACAAGTAGAGCGAGGAGACAGATAAAACCACCGCAGAGATATGGTTATGAAGATATGGTTGCCTATGCTCTTTCAGTGGCACAAGATACAGAAGAAGATGGAGAACCTTCCACATATAATCAAGCTATTTCTAGTGCCAGTTCTGCGGAGTGGTTGTTGGCAATGAATGAAGAGATGGAGTCTCTTTATAAGAATCGCACATGGGAGTTAGTAAAACCGCCTACAGGCAAGAAAATTGTTGGCTGCAAGTGGGTCTTCAAGAAAAAGGAAGGAATTCCTGGCGTGGAAGATACAAGGTATAAAGCTCGTTTAGTTGCTAAGGGCTACAGTCAGGTAGAAGGTGTTGATTTTAATGATATTTTCTCACCCGTCGTGAAGCATACTTCTATTCGTGTTCTTTTATCGTTAGTAGCCATAAATGACTTGTATCTTGAGCAGCTTGATGTTAAGACAGCTTTTCTCCATGGAGAACTTGAGAAGCAAATTTATATGAAACAGCCAGAGGGATTCATTATTGAAGGGAAGGAGGACCATGTTTGCCTGTTAAGAAAATCGCTTTATGGCTTGAAGCAGTCTCCTCGACAATGGTACAAGCGGTTTGACTCCTTTATGACTGGTCACGGATATTCAAGAAGCAAGCGTGACAGTTGCGTATATTTTAGGAAGCTTGATCAGGGATCTTTCATATATTTGTTGCTCTATGTCGATGATATGTTGATTGCTTCCGACGACATAGTTGAGATTAATAAGTTGAAGGCTTCATTAAAGGGTGAGTTTGAGATGAAAGATCTGGGTGCTGCTAAGAAAATTCTTGGTATGGAAATTAAGAGAGACAAGAATTCAGGACTTCTGCATTTATCACAAGAAAAATATATAGAGAAAATTCTAAAGCGTTTCGGTATGGCAGACGCAAAACCGGTGAGCACTCCTTTTGCGGCGCATTTCAAACTTTCGGCCGAGTTATCACCACAGTCCGATGATGATAGGGAGTACATGTCACATGTTCCATATTCTAGCGCTGTCGGGAGCATCATGTACGCCATGGTTTGCACACGACCGGACATCTCTTACGCAGTGAGCATGGTTAGTAGATATATGACCAATCCTGGTAAGGCTCATTGGCAAGCTGTTAAGTGGATTCTGAGATACTTACGAGGTACCACTAGCACTTGTTTGGAGTTTGGGAGGTGTAAGGATGGTGCGGTTGGATATGTTGATTCGGATTTCGCAGGTGATTTGGATAGGAGGAGATCACTTTCAGGATATATTTTCTCTATTGGAGGATGTGCAGTTAGTTGGAAAGCTTCATTACAACCCATTGTCGCCTTGTCCACGACCGAGGCGGAATATATTGCTATGACAGAGGGTGTGAAGGAAGCTATGTGGTTAAGAGGCTTATATGGAGAGCTTACTTCTTATTGGGAGCCGACGATTGTTTATTCAGATAGTCAGAGTGCTATTCATTTGTCTAAAGATCAAATGTTTCATGATAGGACGAAGCACATCGATGTAAAGTTTCACTTTGTTCGGGATGTGATCGGAAAGCGCACAGTGACTGTTAAGAAAATTGGTACCGAGGACAATCCGGCGAATATGCTTACTAAGTCTCTTACAATTGCCAAGTTCAAACATTGTTTGGACTTGGTGGCAGTTAGCAGCATTTGAGGCCCTATGGGGCGTTTGGAGAAGACGGAGCACGGAGCATTAAGGAGCACTAAGGTGAATTTCAAGTCAAGGTGGAGTTTTTTGACAACCTCAACACAGCGGCTAAAGACTACAAATCAAACCAAGGTGGAGATTGTTATAATTTGGTTTAGATTTGTATTTATCTAAATTGAAGTTAAATCCTAATCTAATTAGGATAATATGAGATTTAGATTGTTGGGTAAAACTAGAATTTAATTAGGAGTTTAATTAGACTACAAATCCTAATTAGATTCTAGTTTTGAGGCATATATTATATATAGCATACCCGGCCACTTTAATGAAGCCGCAACTTTTAATTAGCCGAAGCGCTAATTAATTTAGGGCAACAAGGAAGATACGTGTTGTTGGTGTTGGTACATACGGCCATATTAATGAAGCCGGGATTTTAATTAGAGGCCATGCTCTAATTAATTTAGCAACCCAAGAGGAGAGAGGCCGTATTGGAGGAGCCATATGTTGCTAATGAAGCCGGCGATTAATTAAGAAATTGAAGCTCTAAGGTGAGGGCGTTCATACGATTGGATTCTTAGGAATCGTTAGGGTGGACACAAATTTTGATATTTCGGATTTATTTGGAGTTTCGGTTTTCTTGAGAGATATAATCTTTGTATTCTTCTTTTGACTTTAATACAAGTCTTTGCTCCGTCTTCGCCCGTGGATGTAGGCCGGTGGCCGAACCACGTAAAACTTGGTGTGTTCTTTCCTTTTCTTTTCTTACATTATTTTTCTTGGATCTATTTTTCGCCGTTTCGATTTAACATATTTAAATCAATAATTTATATAATAATACTATAATAAAATTAAGTTATAATGATATATTTTTATAATATTTTTATGTAAATATTTTATTTATATTCTATATATATGTAAAATTAAATTATAAAGATATTTTTTTTTTAAATATATTATAATAATGTATCGCTATATACCTAATGATTGCACATATAGCGACACTAATAATAAGTGTCGTTATTTTTGTCCACGATATTTTTTTTAGTTTTTAAAAATACTTAAAAATATCGCTATAATATAATTTTGTTGAAATGTAAAACTTAATTTTCATTATATAAAGTCTTTGAGAGCTCAATTTTAAAATTTCTCATTGTAATCTATGCTTGGAAATGTAATTTTTTCTGATATCAATGGTTAAAACTGATATTTGTATTGATTCGGATTATTGTAACTCCAGTTATAAACTAAAATAAAATAATATCAAATATTAAAAAAGGAGTAAACTACAAATAGTTTTATTAATCAAATCCATGTAATTACACCCTCGGTTACATTAAGCTCTTGGCCGTGGGGTCCTAATTAATCCACAAGTTTATGTATATATATATATATATATATATATATATATATATATATATATATATATATATATATATATATATAAAGAGATGAGTTCGAATACTATCATTGGCAAATGAGAGGTTCATTGTTATGTATTTATTTTCGGTGGTGCTTCTTTCAAATCGTTGATTAATATTATTGAGCATGATTCAAATCACTGAAAGTGTTTAAATTAAATTTTAAATTTTTTTGATATTATTAATTTAATAATCAAATGGTTATAAAATTTATAATTTTAATAATAGATATGAGTCTTTTATTCGTTTTGCGGTGTAAAAATATCTAAATTAATTAAATTTTAGTTAAAAAATATTTAAATTATTTAAAACAAGATCTATACTCTCGATCTTGATTACAAGACTCCTATCATCATTTTTGAAGAATATTTATTTTCAACCGTTTATTTTTATATCCACTTAATGGACAAAAAAAAAAATCAAAAAATATAAAATTTAATTTTTTAGATAGTTTAAATGATTTGGATCATATTTAACGGTCCGATTATTATTTTGAAAGTTCCGTCATCAAAAATAAATAGTTGGTAATATTGCTCATTTGCTACTGATAGAATACCACTCTCTCTCTCTCTCTCTCTCTCTCTCTCTCTCTCTCTTTATATATACTAGTGAAGTGCCCGCGCTGCGCTGCGGGTCTAATTTTTTTAACAATTATTATTGTGCAAATGAAAACTTAGAAAGGTTGCAAAGTTTTGGGCATCTATAGAGTATTAGGCTATTAACCATGAAGCAGAACAAACATAAAGTAAAGGCATTGTTGGAATAGGAAGAATGTCACTGACATTAAGCATCTTTCAATATTACATAAAAACCTATAAACCAGCAAGAATTTTTCATTCAATTTATTTACAAAATTGGAATTGGAATTAATTGCTGTTTTTTATATATTGGACAGGTGTATCTTGTAGAATCATAAAGCTTAATCATAGAATCCTCTGAGCTGGGAGAGATGGATCTGGTGAGGCTGCGTTTCTGTACGGAGATGTTTGCGACCTTGCCACGCGCGTCGCAGGTGGGCCCTTCGAGAATGCATCCGCACAGGTCTGGCATGGGCATCCATGATCCGAAAGGAAGACAACGCATGTCAGCAATGTGTAAGAAGTACCCTGCAAATTGAGTTCAAAAGCTTTTACTTTTCCAATGAAGTCCAAGATAACGACTACTTTCTTCTAACATGAATTATAATGATCAGAGCATAAGAAGGAAGATAAAATAACATCGAAGTGTTTGGCCTGGAGAGTCAATATAGAATTCAAAATAACAAAACAGGGAGTTCATAAGTGACAATTCTCAATCATTGTTTTTAATAATAGAACATTCAAAATATAGTGTATGTCTCAAAAGTCAAGTAAATAAATAAGTGCAAATTGAGTTCAAAAGCTTTTACTTTTCCAATGAAGTCCAAGATAACGACTACTTTCTTCTAACATGAATTATAATGATCAGAGCATAAGAAAGAAGATAAAATAACATCGAAGTGTTTGGCCTGGAGAGTCAATATAGAATTCAAAATAACAAAACAGGGAGTTCATAAGTGACAATTCTCAATCATTATTTTTAATAATAGAACATTCAAAATATAGTGTATGTCTCAAAAGTCAAGTAAATAAATAAGTGCAAATGCAAATCCACCCAATGGAGTCCATACATGAAGTCGCATCCACTATCATTCATCAAACAAAGCTCATATATTTTTTTTTATGAAATTAGAACATCATGAAAGCAAACTCACATGTTAAACTAAAAGTAATCCATCTCTTAATGAAAATTTGCTAAATTTTTCTATGGCCCTACCAAATCACTTTCCACTCAAAATCATATGCTTCTCTTTTTAAGTCCCTTTATACTTTATTTTTCGATGTTCTTCAAATATTTCTTTTTTTTTTGGAGAAAATGTTCTTCAAATATTTTTGCAAGTAATTATCTTCCATTCCATCGGGGTGTAGAGTAGGAATTTAAACTTTCAAGTATAAATAATTATTATTGTGTTGCAATTATTTAGTGTTTATGGCTAGGATTAAGTAGTGCACAATTATTTGATCTACATGCTTTGTGTTTAACATCAGGATGTTGCTTGTGAGGAACCACAAAAGGATTTGAGTAGTAGAGGACTATGCCTGGTTCCTGTGTCGTTCATGCTTCATGTTGGAGACAACGGAGCTGATTCCTGGTCTCCGGCTTTTGGTGAGGAGTTCCGATAAGGAGCTCGACCGAGCGCACACCGATCGACCGACCAATTTTTGCCTGATCAGTTTCGATGGATGGTGGAGAAAACATCATGCAAAATTGATCAATTGTTCAAGGTGATATAGATTGGTAAACGTAGGACATCAATTAGTAGAAGAGAATTGCTACTTTTGGCTGGTTTTATCAGATCAACTTGTGTGTTTTCTTTCTTGTCAACATGCAAGTATCTTATTATTTAAAAGATGTAAATAAGCAAGTCTGTATTTTGCTTACACACCCATTATAAAATGCATAGAGTGTTACTTTAGAATGTTATCAAACCTTTGTCAACACAGAGTATAAAGATATATCAATAGTACTAACAATAATTAGTTTCGAGGATATCATGAATTTATATTAAAGTTATGCACTTATCTACAGCAAATCATCAAATCAATCATTCTAATGAACAGTATTATAGCAAATAATTTAGAGAATGATCACCTTTTTAGATTCTGCAAAAAGATTTGTGCGATCACATAGATAGAAGTAAATGAGGATTGTCCCGAATTTCGACCTGCACGGCATTTGAAATTTAGTGCAGTGAGAGGAAAACTGCATTATTGGAAACTTCAGTTAGCATACAAATTGAAGAACCTTACACTGCTCTTAGTAATGCACGATTTTCAAGTAAAAAGTCTCGTCCCTTCTTAGGAGCCTGCATTACATGGAAATGCCAAAGTTATTAACTATCAGGAATAAAGAGTAGTTCTTCTAACTTGATGTTTCTCTCTCTTATTTGATATAAGCTTACTAAATTTGATCGGATAGATCCATATTGAAACTTTACAGATGCTGATTTTGCTTGCCCTTCTTCAAGCAAAACAGCCCTCTCATCATCCTTGGTGGCTTCGTGCCCTAGCTCCACGAGGTTTGAATCTGAATGACTGTATAAAAAAGTCAAAGCTAACGAAGAGGTACCGAAAACCATTAGAAAAAATAGTAACCGGCCTACGGCGAGCGAACGTTGGCATAATAGTATTTCTATCCATTATCTCAGTTTCTAATCCTGTATTACATGATGCTTCGGTCCGTACCCGGGAATAAAATTCAGCGTAAATTTTCAAATAACATGATCAACTATATGATTTTAACCTCCTCCCACAAGTGAATTTAGTGAAGCTAAACAACATCTTTGTTCTCAAGAACTTCTAGCCAAGCAGTTACAGAATCGGAAACTATGCACAACAGTGATTATGCCAAAAGACAAAACCCTCCCAAAGCTGTAAGGAGAAGTGCAAACAATTCAAGAGAAGCAGTGTCACAATTCTCTGAGAAAGAGGTCATTCCATTATCTGTAGCTAATTGAAGTATCTGTAATACAGTAAATTCTGAAAGTGGTATAAAACTTTGTACTGTTTTATCATGATGAGCTTGCTACTTCTCGACACGGGAAAGAAAATGTCCGAAAAAGCAAGACAATCAAACACTTAATTTGAGGAGCTAGATTCTTGATTCAAAAATTATTAAAGAAGGAAAACAGGGTAATTAATTAGCAGTGGAAGAATGAGCTTCGAGTCATCCGAAGTTGTTGACAACATGAAGAGAAGAAGAAGAAGAAGGCTAACTCTCTCCCTCTCCCTCTCAGTTTTTTTTTATAGGTGCTCTTCTCTCTCTATCTCATTCTAATCTCTGCTAGCAGTAGCAGCTTTGCCAGCAGGGTCTGCAGCAGTAGCTCGAGCTGCTCCTGCTAGCAATGCCACCAGCACCAGCAGCAGCTGCTGCTGCTGGCTGGGCCACCAGCAGCAACAGCTCGAACTGCTACTGGTGGGGCTAGCAGCAGCAGGTCTAGCTGCTGCTGCCAGCAATGCCAGCAGCAGCAGCATTGGCTGCTGCTGCTAGGGCCAGCCACCAGCATTTGCAGCTGCCTTTGGCAGCTGCACTTGCAGCTGCCTAAGGCAGCTGCATGGGGGGGGGCTGCTGCTGCTCAGGTTTCACCTGCTTATGCAGCTGAATTTGCTGCATAAGTAGCTGCAGGGGCATCTGCAGGAGCTGCTGCTACAAGCTGGTCTCTTTGTATTGAAGTCATTGAACCAATCATATATAGTGGTCCATTGAACATAAACTGCACTATTAGTTTTTATTAGATGTTACTGGTCCTGCAAATCTGTACTACTGAAAAGAGAAGATCATGAGTTAGTATACAATACTCTAAAATGTGTATATATAATGAGCGTATGCAATCCAATCTTCCTAGAATATGGTATCAATTCCTTAAACAAAAAAATAATGAGATCGAAGAGAATATAACTCTTAAAAAGTCTACCAACCTATATCTTCACTTTGTACAAAAAAGAAGAAAAGATATGTTCATCACCAACTAATTAATAGTACTGCTATTAGTTTGCTTCACTTAATTAATTAAGTTCCTTGAGTACTCATCAGCTACCCTTAAAATGGTCTACTATTAATGAAGATCTTAGAGAAGAGCATTATCCGCATGCTATAGATCCCAAACACATACAAACATTAGATAAGCTTAAAGATAAGAATTCGTAAGGTTACTTACCCAGTTGAATTTATAGCAATACTCGATCACTAATTAATTATGAATGAACGTTAGGGTATATATTTCAGAAATGAGTAGATAATATCTTTTTACTAAGAAATCTTTTATTATTGCTAGCACCACAAATTACGGGTGCCCATTAATATGCCTGATGTAGTAGGCAAACACAAGAAGCAATTATTAGGAATTTCTAATTTGTAATGTTAAACACTTTGGAAGTCACTTTGTGAATAAGATTCAAAGCCGCAACTTAGGAGTTACATGTAAAGTACCAAAAAACTTTGGAACCCAACATTAGTAGGTAAATGCAAGACCCAACCATAAAAAAATCCTAATTTGTAAAGTTCAAGTTCATTGGAAATCACTTTGTGAAATCTAAATACATGGGGAACTAAATATGCAAAACAAAATATGAACTTCATATATTACAAATGTTATACAAACCTGATAAAGTTCACAAAGAGCACGATAGCAAAGGCAAGAGGTAACCATCTTTTAGGAAAAAAAATTCACTTCATGAACTCCAAATACATGCACGCCAATAGCTTTAGATCCCAAGATTAGTACACAAACGTAAGAGGCAACCACCATCAACAGTTTCTAATTTGTAAAGTCTAAATACATTGGAAGCCACTTTGCGAATTAGATTCAAAGTCACAACTTAGAAGTTAGATGTTAAGTGCCCAGAAGTTTTGGAACCGAAGATTAGTAGGTAAATGCAAGGAACAACCATAAACAATTAGTAATTTCTACGGTTTAAGTACATTGAAAGACACTTTGTATAGTTTTATACATAGTTCTTGTTCCTTGCATTTAAATCCAAATCCAAATCTAAGAGGATCAGTCGTAGATAAGATCGGAGTTGGTTTATTCGGGGTTCAAGCCCTCGGCCTTTCTATACTTGTCCAAATCCAAATCCAAATCCATGTATTTGTCTAATAAATGTCCTAAGACTTCTTTCTCTGATGGGAAGCAAAATTAAGCTTCTAAGCTCTAATTTGAGAAATGAGCGATTCTGTTTCTTCTGCAGTGAGAAGCTGCAGAACAGACTTAAATGAAAAAGCTATTAGTGCATCTTTCAGGAGCCTTACTGAATCAGCAGTCCTTTAAAAGATCCATCTAGGCCAAACAAGACTTGAGAAAAAATATTTTTTAAAAAATAATCAAAACAAGCAGCACTTGTGATTTTCATGTGATTAAAATAATCACAGCCACCAAATAATTAGTTGCTCTTGAGTAATCCACGAAAAAATTCACATGCTTAACAAATCTGACACAACATACAAAATAAGAGTCATGCAATAGAAGGAATTACCTGCCATGGTGACATGCCATAGAAGAAGCTCCTCAGCTCCTCATCCTCCACATCTCTAATGGCACGAGCATGCGGAGAGTATTTGACTACCTCATCCTGTATAAATATTGTCAGTTCATCAATGGTCGTCTTATTGTCTTTTGCTATTCGCGGGCAAATTTAAATTCGTGACAAACTATATATTCCAAATCAAATATTTAGTATTGAGATCCTTTTTTAAAAAGCTCTGTTATGTCTTTGTATCATATACTTCTCATTAGACCAAGCTAGTAAGAAAAGCAAAGGAAAAAGGATGAAACCGAAACAAGACCTGAATTCCACTCTAACCTCATGCTTGGTACTTCACTTTTTACCGATATGGTACTAATAAAAAAATAGCACAGGTCCGTATTGGAAAATCCTTTGTATATCAATACCCTTCATTAGCAAATTTTACTTGTTTTATTTATCATGCATTAAGGGAAATAGGGGATTTGAACTTCAAACAATATATCTTAGTAATAAAATGAAAAAGATGCAACCAAAATAATTACCATTAAATTTTTGAAACACCATAGAGGGCAACTCTGTGTGTGATTCATTAATAAGAAAAAGTACAAGCAAGAAAATTAAGTAAATCAATGAGTAGGAAAAAACAAATCAAAGTAGTCACAACTAAATTACAGTTCTACTTGAAATGATTTCAAAACATATTTACTATTCCACTTGCAGAAGAGCTAATTACTCAAATGAAGAAGAAATAATAAGACAAAATTGCAAAATAACTAAATTGTGACCTAAATAAATACAAAATCAAAATAAGTAACATACATCAAGGATGAAGAGAAGAGCCATGATCGGAGGAGCTGCATATCCAAGCCCTTCCACAATCGCAGTTAACGATGGATGGAACCCTCCCATCCAATCTATTCCCGTTATTGAACATATGAACTTCCCAGCCATAGCCATCGCCCCATATATTCCTAAACAAAATAATTCACCCAATTATTTTAGAAAAATAAATCAGAAAAAATAGGGACAGATGAGAAAAAAGAAGAAGAGATTAAATAACAAAGGAGATCTGTTTTATCCAGTTTATATCTATTATTGAAGTTATGTTTTAGATAGATTACCACATATAAAATTAGTATAATATACTAACATATTTTAGCTTTAAGCATGAATTCAACAATCATTCTAATTTTAGGCCCACTTAAAATAGTGATAAAACGTATGGTTAATTAGAAAAAAGGAAAAGTGTAAGATTTTTTTTTTTTAAAAAAAAATAGCCCAATTACAACACAACTAAAATATAAGAAGATACAAATCAATTATACATAATTGTATATCTATTATCTAAGTTGTAATTAGATAGATGGGCAGATATATATAATAGGCATGATATAGTAGCTCACTTTTGGTGATTAGAAGAAATTATGTAAACTCACCAGAATTGGAATTTACGATATATAGTTGTAAAAATGTGTCTTTAAACAAAAAGTAATTGAATATCAAGATAAAGTATGAGCAGGAACAAAAGTCAAACAATTTACTTGGTGCAATCTGTGTTCTTCCAGCATCAATTGTGATGTGAGTCGGTAACTTTAATGACTTTGCTCTCCCCTGCCGCAAAATTAGAAGCTTAATGATTTTGCAACATGAAGTCTCAAGGAATTTGTACTTCAGAACGTAACTTTTTAGATTGAAAAAATAATTAAACAAGGCATTGCAAAGAAAGAGTTTTACACAAAAGGAAAAAAGATACATCTACATCACTTGCATCTGAAAAAGAACGATAAGTTCGTAGATCAAATCAAATTTGACATCAACCTGTCAGACAAAGAATTTCACCTGAAGTAGGAAATGATAAAGCAAAAATGATAAATGTGTACTTAAACATTAAAAGATTCCAAAATAAGGCTTGAATAGTGACAGGCTCCTGATTTTATAACTGAAATGATTCTAATATAGAGCATCTTACCAACCTCAAATGGTGACAATAGAAGGATCCCTAAGCATGAATGTAGCTAATGTCAACTTATCAATTTAGCTTTGCTTTTTGGGGATCAGCATGAAGTCTTGGGGGGCATACCAGGCCTGAAAAATACAGACAATCCAAAGTCAGTTGCCTTCAAGGAGGAAGTTTCCTTCTTGTTGGCAAACAAGAAATTCTCCGGCTTCAAGTCCCTATGCATCACCCCGTGCTTGTGACACAGCTATTTAAGCATGAAATTAGGGAAAGAAAAAACAGCAGTTAATCACCACTAAACCTTATCAAATAAAGAAACTACTTCAAATACGACATGCAGACGGATGAGGACAAGGCAAGTAGTGTGAGAATACAATGAGGAGCTTATAAGTAGTATCAAGTATAACAATCCAACCAGTGGTTAGGATAAAGTTGTGGTACGAAACACACAGTGATGACATAGAATTGAACACGTAATACGACAATTATCATCTGCTAGCAACAGATCAGCAGTTGAAGAAAATATTTGCGCATTTATATAAACTGTAAAATTACAGCACACAACATCAGATTTTGAGATCCAGAAGTTTAAAAATCTTGTAAATATTTTTTAACTATTAAAAAGATATTATGGTTAAAAATATTTAAAATTTTTAAAATTTAATTACTTATACAGAAATTTTAAATTTTAAATTTTAATTAGAAATTTATCAGAATAAGAATTCTAAAAAAAATTATTAATCTCCAAAAAATCATTTGGACATAACTATATATATATATATATATATATATATATATATATATATATATATATATATAGGCTGGAATACTATCGATAGCACCAAGTCATTGGTGCTATCAAGTTTTTAGCCATTGGATTAAAAAATGTGCATTTAGGATAATAATTGTACCCTAGGGTTTAGTGGATGGTACTCGCAGTGTGATGGACAACAGATTCATTCTCATCTCCAGCTTCTTCCTCTGCTTCTTCAGGTCCAGAAAGTTCAGAAGAATTCAGAGTCTCTCCCGAAGAACCAACACTCATGGCTCGGCCGATCTTTTGCAGAACTTCAGGGTCATTCCAATACCTAGAAATAGAATAATAATAGTGATATGTAAACATATTGCATGTGTGGACTGTGGAGCTTTTATGCCAACAAACTTCAAAATAGAAGTTTAAGCATTATCTACTTCATCATTGCAGCTGGACCACCACTCTCTATCTCATCAAGAGTTGGTTCCAATGTTGGTTCTTCCTTGATTCGTGCCATTCTTTCTTCAAGTTGTTCTTTATTAGATGGACTATTCAAACTCCCTCTCGAGCATGTTAGACATAGCTGGATCCTGTTATAGCCATTAACAATTAAAATCGTCAAGAAGGGCATAATGGTCTAAGCATGAAATACCAAAAAAGATCACAATTGGAATTAGAAACTCAATGATTCTTTTTTTTTTTATTTACCTGCATTAAAGTATTTCCAAGGTGCTCAACCATCGTAATGAATTACTGATTCTGCATGACCTGTTGCATGGTAGATATGTATTGTTGAGGGTCCAACTGAGGGATAGCTTCTTCTCCTGCACCTTGAACACTTCTCGAAAGCTGATCAGCCATTTGATTGAATACAGGATCCCTCGCTATCTGCTCTGCCATCTCTTTTATAGTTGGGTCCTGCATTAATCAAGAGAAACCCAAATCTTATTACATAGTGCATTACTACACGAATATTAACAGACCACCAACAAAAAAAACCAGGTCTTATTTCAACTTATTTGTTAGGTGTGCAAAAATAGAAATTAACCCCATATATGCCCTTTTGTTTTAACTGTCTGTGTGATGGATGATATGCCAGAGTCAAAATGCATCAGATCAGGAAGTGATCTAGCTTACATCCAACCAGGCCAAATAAAATTCATAGGATGCAGCAAATGGAATTTCCTATTTCTATAATCATTCTCCATTATTTCAAGCTGGAAACATCATTTCCACGTCAGGAGTGCGACAAAGGTATTAACACGATTGCCAGAAAATTAACACTAATTCTAGGTCATTTCCTACTACATGGATCTTTCATCTTTTGGATACCAAAAAATTTGGTTCGATTCCTGTTAAATTTAATTTGTTAGCGAATGGCGTTTATGCAAATCTAACAGGGTGGGATGGGGGGGAATTGGGATCTTACGGACGAATGGGAGGAAGGCGAGGGCGAGAGCGAGGCCGGGGCTGCCGGCGAGGAGGGCGTTGACGGGGGAGTAGAGGACCGTGGCGGCGGAGACGGCGGTGGTGAGGAGGAGCTGGGTGGCCAGGTGCCGTACACCTTGCGGACGAACCAGCTTCCACGGGCGGCCGTGCGTCTTCGACAGCGTGACCGAAGTGCTCGGTGCCTCCGACGCCATGGTGATGAAAACCTGCGCGGAGATGGAGGGGCCGTATGTGGAGTACCTGGAGGCGCAGTACGGCAAGCCGGTGCTCCTCGTGGGGCCCATCGTCCCCAACGAGCCCCCGCAGGGCGACGACGAGCTCGAGCCGCGCTGGGCCGAGTGGCTCGGCCGCTTCGCCCCGGGCTCCGTCGCGTTCTGCTCCTTCGGCAGCGAGACCTTCCTCGCCGACTCCGCCGTCGAGGAGCTCCTCCTCGGCCTCGAAATGGCGGGGTCGCCGTTCCTCGTCGTGCTCAATTTTCCCAAGGACGGGGAGGAGACGAAGAGAGCGAAGATACCGGAAGGGTTCGAGGAGAGGGTGAGGGGGAGAGGGACGGTGCACACGGGGTGGGTGCAGCAGCAGCTGCTTCTGCGGCACCCGAGCGTGGGCTGCTTCGCCTAGCTCCGGGAGGAGGCGCGCGAGGGCGATCGGCCGATCTTCGCAGTCGTCGTCGCCGCCCCCGCCGCCGCTGCCGTGGACGTTGAAGAAGCAAGCAGGAGAAGCAGATCGAGGAGCAGAGCTTCTGCTTCAGGGAGGAAGAGGACGACGACGACAAGGAGGACGACGCGACGGAGGAGGAGGAGGAGGAGGAGGGGAGCTCGCGATCGAGCTCCATGGAAGGAGAAGGGGATCGGGGGGGGGGGGAGAAAACAATCTGAAGAGGAAGCATAGCAAGGGGGGGGAGAAAAAAAATCTGAAGAGGAAGTACAGCATACAGTGCACACCCCATGTGGAAGAGTGCGGGCAACCCGGCGCGGGATAAGAGAGGAGAAAGAGAGAGTGAGAGGGAGAGAGAAAAACCTGAAGAGAATAGAGGAGAGAGAGCGGGGGTCTGGAGACACATCATGTGCAAGCACATGGGTAGAAATTCATAGAAGAAAGTAAAAAAGAAGAAATATAAGCTCCTATCCAAACCAGACCCACGAAGCACGGAACACCGCCACGTCAGCTCGGGATCGCTGAGAGGCCTCCACGGAGGCTCGGCAAAACTCAGCTTTTATTATCTTTTATTGATAATATATATATATATATATATATATATATATAGTCCGTCTGCTATACTATGGATATCACCAAGCACTTGATGCTACCAAATTTTTCGTCATTAGATTTACTCTTTTGACAATTTTTATCTTTTAAATTATATTATATCCTCAACCACCTACTAAATCTCAAGGAATTATCATCTCTTAATCACGCATCCCTTCATTCAAAAGTCAAAAACCTAGCTAATAGTACCAATGACTTAATGCCATTAATATTAATAGTATAGTAATATAGTCCATATATATAATCTATATATATATATATATATATTATATATATATATATTATATATATATGGTCCAGCTACTATACTCTTATGAGTATAGGCTCCTTTGTACTCATAAGTTTTCGCCCCTTGGATGAAAAAATATGTGGTTAGAATTATAGTGGTCCCCTAAAATTTATACTATTTCACCAACAACCCACTAAACCGTAGGGCTGCGTTTGGTTCGGGTATAAGCGAAAATTAGTTATTCCTGGGATAGGTATAAGTTTAGGTATAAGCAGGAATTAAAGTAATTTTGTGTTTGGTTTAGTATAAGAGTTGTACCGGGGATAAGAAAAATTGTGTTTGGTAAGCTAAAAAGGAATAAGAAAAATAGAGAGGATTAAATTTTTAATTTAAGATAAAAATTTGATTGATATGATTTTAAATATTTAATTTAAAATATTTATTTAAAAATTTATTAAAATTTATATTTTACTTATATATAAAAAAAAATTATTAAAATTTTTTTGGTTTTTAAAAATTTATAAATTTTTAAAATTTCAAAAATTTGTATATAAAAATAGGTATAAATTTAAAAATTTTAAACATTTGGTATAAATTTGGATAGATTAATAAATTATAAAAAAATTTAAAAAAATTAAATTTTTAGATTTATTAAAAAATTAAATTAAAAATTTTTAAATTTTAAAAGTTAAAAAAAAATTAATTTTATAAATTTAAATATCTTATAATTTAAAATTTTTTAATTAAAAAAAAGAAAAAAAAAAAAGAAGAAAAGAAAGAAAGAAAGGTGGAACAAGCTGTTCCACCTTTTGGGGGGAACAACTATTCCCCCTAATACCGGGTTATCCCGGGATAACCCGGTATGGGGGGGGGGGAACAGCTCCCCCCTCCCATTTTCCTGTTTGGGTATAAGGGATGGTATAACCCCCTTATCCCCCCTTATACCCGATACCAAACGCCCCCTAGAGGTCCGCTATCATCATAACCGCACATCCCTTCATCCAATGATGGAAAAGTTATGAGTACAAAGGAGTCTATACTTATAAAATTATAGTAGCCCTACTGTCACGCCCCGGGGTCGAAACTGCGACCCCGGGCTCGCCAACAGATCCGCCACCTATGCAAAATCCCGCATAGCCGAAACGTCTAACCTGCGAAAGATAGTACTATAGCTACGCAAATATCAGAGCGAAAATAAAATGCTGTAAAATAAAATCCAATCACTGTACAACACGAAATAAAGTACAACATCCATCTCCTCAAATACAGATAATCATCATACAATGTCCTTAGTACAGCATCTCTTAACTATAAATGGGAGATAAACTAAAACTATAGTACATCAGTCTCTCCAAATACAAAAGATCCCTCTCCAAAGTAAACAGTAAGAACCAGCTGACAGCTACAAGTAATCTCCAACCAGGGGATACAGCTACACTCGAGCGGTAAGGATCTAGCTCGTGACTCCCTCGCCTCGAACAACGACCGAAAGATCAGCAACTCCCGCAGAAGACTCTGCAAAACAGGAGGAAGAAAAGAGGGAAACAACAATGGGGGTGAGAACCACTAGTAAACCAGTAGCCTCCCCCTGTGGGTAAGCCTCAAACTCCGGCGTACCCACTAAGTCTACCAGAGGCAAGAAAAGGAATAAGTAGTAAAGCTGTAAACAGAACTGCTGAATAAAGGGAAACCACCACTAGTATGCCTCTAAATGCAATACCAAAAGAAATGACTGTATATATTCACTACAAGAAAAGGCGCATGTAGAGGCGGTTGCGTAGAGACGGTTGTTGCAACCGCCTCTATGTTCTACCATAGAGACGTCTTAGAGGCGGTTTGGTACAACCGCCTCTACATGTTAAACAAAAATTTTCTGATATATTTTTTCTTTCCCCCCTCTTTTCTTTTCTCCAAAAGAAACTCTAACTTTTCCCCCCAAAACCATCCCCTCCCTCCTTCTCTCTCTCTCTCTCTCTCTCTCTCTCTCTCTCTCTCTCAAACCCTCTCCGATCAAACTCGCCTCGAGTAAAAGCCTTCGATCCAGGACGGGCGGCAGCTGGTGGGCAAGTTCATGGCCTTCGACCGGCACATGAACCTGGTGATCGGCGACTGCGAGGAGTTCCGGAGGCTGCCCCCCGTGAAGGGATCGAAGAAGGCCGGGGAAGAGCGCGAGGAGCGCCGTGCCCTCGGCCTCGTCCTCCTCCGCGGCGAGGAGGTCGTCTCCATGACGGTCGAGGGGTCCCCTCCCCTCGACGACTCCCGGGCCAAGGCCCACGCAGCCGCCGCAGCCGCCGGCCCCGGCCTCGGCCGCGCCACTGGCCGCGGCGTCCCCGCCGCCCCCCTCATCCAGGCCCAGCCCGGCCTCGCCGGCCCCGTCCGCGGCATCGGCGGCCCCGCCCCGGGCATGATGCAGCCCCAGATCTCCCGCCCCCCGGTGCCCCAGCTCTCCGCCCCGCCCGTCGCCTACCCGCAGGTCGTGCGCCCCCGGCCCCCCGGCCAGATCCCCAGCTTCCCCGGCCAGCCCCCGCCGCCCATCGGCCGCGGCCCCCGCCGCCGTCCGGGCCTCTGCCCATGCAGTTCGCCCCCAGGCCCGGCGGCCCCCCCGGCCCGTTCCCCGGCCGCCGCCCCAGTACGGGCAGCGGCCCATGGGCCCTCCCCCGCAGATGATGAGGGGGCCGCCGCCGCCGCCCGCACCCAGGCCCGGGATGCCGCCTCCGCCCAGGCCCGGGATGCAGCCTCCGCCTGGCGCGGGCATGCCCATGTACGCGCCCAGGCCGGGGATGCCGCCGCCGCCGCCGCCGAATCCCCAGCAGCCGGGCCAGAATCAGCAGTAGTAGATCTCCAGTATTTTACCCATCCCGGTGCGTCTTCAAAGCCGTAATTTTTCTTGATCATGCATGATTTGCTTGCTTACGAATTTTTAGAAATGGGGTTATATATATATATATATATATATATATATATATATATATATATATATATATATATATATATATATATATATGATGTGAAGACGAAGCTAGTTTATTTTAGCTCAGTTTTTAAATCAAAAATTTTAACTTTGTTGGACTGATTTGGATAGTGAAACGGTAGTCTCGGAAGAAATTAATGCCCATTCTTGTAGTTCGATGTGAAGAAGTCATCCTAAACTCTTATTCCAGAGTAAAGCGATTAAACAAATCTTTCAAAACTGAATCCAATCCTATAATCGGAAATTAACATCAGTGCCGAGGTGAAATGGAATGGCCCACTGTAATTGGAAATTAGCCATCACTTCCTTTCGCTTCCTCCACCACTGAACAACATTAATACCAAGATCCACCAAAGCATTCCCTTAACAGTGTGCTAAATGTACTAGTTGCTAGTAGAGTAAGAGATGCATTATAATATGGAAATGGTTTGCCTACATTGTCGACAATAGGTTCTTTTCTGCAAATTGCATGATTTTTTTAAAAAAATTGGCGGATGTTTCTATATAGTTGCTTTTCCTTGGAATGCTTAAATTGTCCACCAGCTCATATTTTAGGATGTTCTTTATGTAATTCATTAGTCTTCTTGTGCTTAATGTATGATGCCTCAACTGAACTCTGCGATTTCTTGTTTTGAGATATTTTTTAGGTTAGTAATCATGTGGCCTCCATTGACGACCCATTTGTGATTGTGTCTCTGCTTCCACCAAACCTGTATTCGCGATCAACCAAATTTGCACTCAGGAAACCGAGCTTCATTATAAGATGGTCTGCTCCTAGTTCCAAGTATAACATTTTGACCTCAGAGAGAGAATGGTGGGTTAATGCTCACTCTTTTAAAGGTTGGATTTATTCCAATAGAACTAAATATTATTGAAACAGTGTAGTCATGCGCAGATTCGTAAGTTTAGATGATTGGCGCGAACCATTTGATTATTCATTAGAAGGAAGTTTTATTATCTTGTTATTTATCAATTTTGATGAAAACACTTTATAAACACTATTGTTTGTGTTATATTAAAGGAAATGGGATGGCAAGGAAAGGATCCATCTACAGATTTCAGGTACTCTTATTCTCATTTTCCCTCTATGAGTGGTTGTTACACATACTTCCATCAAAGTTAGAGAGATGATACATATTCTTCTGCAAGGTTTATGTTACTGTAGTTTCTTTTATTGGTTATATTTATGTTTCTTTATTAATTTCCTATCCTGTTTAAAAAGATAAGGTTTCTTATTTGGAAGCTACTCACAAAATGCAGCTTCGAAGAGAAAAAATTGCTGAAAGAATGAAGAATCTCCAAGAACTTGTTCCAAATTCGAACAAGGTAGGTTCATGCTTCATTTCACATTATGCTAGTGCCGTAGTGTATTGACTTCCTTGAAGGTTAATACTCTCTCCCTGTAATGTTTTTTGAGCTATTTTTCAAATTTTGAGGGTCAAATATCCTGGTGTGTTATCTTAAAAGAGTAAATTCTACTCTTCAATCATTGATCTCAAGGGAATTTCAGTTAACTGCTATTTAAGGTTGTGGTTGATGGGAAAAGTGAAAGGATTGTACGTAGTTGATCCAATTGCAATTTTTTTCTTTGATCTTCCTAAATTCTAGTTTGGTTATCTCCTATATATAAAATTCTGCAGGGGAAATCTAATCGATCATTACAATTTGTCCTCTAGTTGATTTGTTCGATTTCAGAGAAAAAATAATTCTCTATTTTGATATATTTGAAGAAAGTCATATAGGTCAACTGTAAATTTCTCTCATCATCAACTTCATCTAAGTCTTTTTCAAGTGTCAATTCAATGACGAGAAGGCTCTCTAGGAACCCAGATTTTTAGTCAATGATTAACTGCCAACTAGACATCAACTATGTAGGCATTTGTGTCAAATTCTTGGTTGAGGACTCGAATAAAAATTAGAAAAGAAGAAGATTAGATAAGGAAGCTGTAAGGTTAGTAAGCTGATAAATAACTATTTTCCAAGTTGTTTTGGCTAGTCAAGTTATTGTTTAGATGAGGGAGAAATGGGGCAATTTTAGGTTTAGTGATATTTCTGGACTGTTGGTAAAACTTCAGGCAATATATTAAATGCAAAAGTCCAGTTATTTGCATATTTAATAATTTTTTGCCCTTAAATTTCTGGTGAATGATGACTCTTCTTTGCATGCCTCCCGAATTTTTTTGGTTTCTCGAGCAGACAGACAAGGCATCAATGCTGGATGAGATAATCGACTATGTGAAATTTCTTCAGCTGCAAGTGAAGGTTTGCACGCACAGATAATTTTAAGACGAAAAGTAACAAATAATTTTTTGAAAAACTGACATTCTCTTTAATGGCTTGACTTAAGGTCTTAAGCATGAGCCGCTTGGGTGCAACTGGAGCAGTTGTTCCACTTCTTACAGATTTTCAAGCTGAGGTATATCATCTAATTATTTTTCTTCTTTTCTATGTATATTACCAGAGAAGCATCAGCTAGTTCGTTAGTTACTTATCTGATGTTGCTTTCATGTAATCTGATCTTACTATAGTACTTCATACCTTGATTACTTTTCGTAGAAAATATTGTGCTACTATACATCTGCTCTTTTTAAACTATTCGAAGATGCTGTTAGAGAGATGCGAGAGGAAATGCGACGGGAAATGGATCACTTAAGGACGTCACTACTATCAAATACTCAGGTATATTAATTTGATCACAAGTCATTATTAGTAGTATACTTAAATATTTTTGTATTTTCATATCATTGACATATATATTTTACATTGTTGGATAGGGTGCGGGTGGCAATATCAATCCGATTGATGCATTTTCTCCTAATCATCATCAATTATCGAATGCAAGTCATGAACCTACAAGTGAAGGAAACCGTCGAACAATTTAAATTTTTGTAATGTAGAAAACTCGAATATTGACTATTCTTAAAACTATTTACACTTTTTGTTATTTAGTATCTTGCTATATGCTATTGGATATACATTGAATGAGATTGGGTGTTAAATATTTTGATCGAAAATTGGAATGCTAATTTATTATTAAGACTTGTGTTAATGCTTATATTGTTGATGATATATTTTTTCTGTTGTTGTTGAGACTTGTGTTAATTATGTTTTTTGTTATTTGATGAGAAATATAATTTTTTTTCTTATATATATTATTAATATCATATTTTATTCTGATTTGGCCGGTAGAGGCGGTTGAAATCGCCTCTACATATTGCCTTTCCATATTAATATGTAGAGGCGGTTTAAACCGCCTCTACAGACTAATTTTTGTAGAGACGGTTTAAACCGCCTCTATATGTTAAAATTTATTAACTGATTATAAATAATAAATAAATAAATAAAAATGTAGGGGCGGGCATAACCGCCTCTACATAACGCCTCTACGCTTCCCCGGCGGTCGCTAAAACCGCCTCTACTGGCTCCCCCGGCGGTCGCTAAAACCGCCTCTACGTTGTAGAGGCGGCGTCTACGCCGGTGGTTTAGAGGCGGTTGCGGGAACCGCCACTACGATTTGTAGAGGCGGTTTAAACCGCCTCTACATTGCCTGAAAACCGCCTCTACATGCGCTTTTTCCTGTAGTGTATGAATGCATCAGGAAACAGTATCTGACCAAATAAACCTAATCTAGCCACCAGTAAAACTGGTACTACCTGCTCTGCTGTCGAACTCAAGAACTTAGTAGGGGACCAGCACACAAGGCTCGAAATCCCAAGGGACCAGCACACAAGGCTCGAAATCCCAATCAGATGGACCGGCACCCGTCACGGTCTAAAGCCTACTTCGGGGTGGCACTCGAGGGGAGCGACCCACACGAGTAAAGTAACTCTGTCACACATATCTTAATATAGCAGGACTGGATCAAGACTATGATCAAAGTGGGAAACTCCGTCCACTAATGAAACCCTGATATGATGCAATGGTACTCAATAAGTGGGAAACACCATCCACTAGAGAAATCTGATACCCAATCTGATGCGTAAGTAAACATCCGGTCAACCGCCCAATGTCCGCGGTCGCCGCAACACCCCACAAGACCAAAATCTGATAAAGTAATCAACATCTGGCTAACCGCCTAATGTCAGCGGTTACCACAATAACCCACAATCCACAATTGGGTAAAATAATCAATATCCGGTCAACCGCCTACTGTCCGCGGTTGCCGCAATAACCCACAAATCCAACATCAAGTACACCCTGTCTCCGACCCTAAGGTCCCGGCTACACTATCCCAAATCCCTGCTCGAACCCGAGCAACATGACTCGAAAGTCTAAATAAGAAGGAGAACGAAAAACTGTCACGCCCCGAGTCCGCCAATTTGTACGGTTCGGGCACGCCAACAGACCTGCCAATCGGGTAAGACCTTTTTCTACCCGAAAGGAACGGTAACATCCAAAATAACACAACAAGTGTATGCGGAAGCTCAATATCAGAGTACTAAAAATCACTACAAATTTAAAACTTTCATTCAGTAACAAATAGCTAACGCGGAAATGAAAGCAAACAAGAGTGAACCATAAATTAAACTTATTACACTTTACATTTCTGAACTTGCAAATAAAATTATTACATTTCCTTTATATGAATTCCTCACCATACAAGGTTCACTCAAGAAATATATAAATGGGATACCTCTCCTAGACCCTCTAGGTCTCTATGCTGCTGGGCCCTTGCCCCTGTCGTATGCCTCGCTGTCTGCGTCTGATCCGTCTCGACCGCTGCATCCACACCTGAACCTGTGGGGGGAGTCACCCAAGGGGTGTGAGAACTACAACTGAGTTCCCAGTGGGTTCAACCACCGAGAAAAAGTGTCCTACACCACTTGGTCCAATGGAAGCAATAATAATAGAGTGCTAGGAAACTAAAATCCTCAACATCAATATGCGGCTATGCAATATAATATATCACTACACTATCTGTGTATACTCATCGACCCAGCACTACTCTGTCTAGCCACACTAGGCTGCTAAGCACCAACTCGGCCACTATGCCGCTATATACAGGGTTAAACTAACCCGGCCACCTTGGACACTCTATTTTTTTTTCTTTATTCTTTAAATTATGGTGCTTTAGTTCAAGTTAACCCTCAAAAATTCTTATCCAACGGGCCCCAGTCCGGTAGTCTTGCTACCATAAGATAAGATTTCTAAGGTTGCCGATAACACCCGCAAGTGTTACCCCGCCCTACGGGAGAAACGTGCCAGATGGGTCACTGCTCTGGAGCGGGATA
Source organism: Tillandsia fasciculata (assembly GCA_029168755.2). Classification (NCBI taxonomy): domain Eukaryota; kingdom Viridiplantae; phylum Streptophyta; class Magnoliopsida; order Poales; family Bromeliaceae; genus Tillandsia; species Tillandsia fasciculata. Next base: position 437,814 of record JAQOTM010000028.1, read on the forward strand.
CTGCCTGCGCCTCCAACAAGGGTCACTGCCCTGGAGCGGGATACTGCCTGCGCCTCCAACAAGGGTCACGTTTCCTCCCCGAAGGTACGCCCGTTTTATCTTTATATTTTCTTTCTTTTCTTTCCTTTTTCTTTCTCTTTTTACTTTAGTTCTTAGCCTCTTTGCCTTTGAACACTTGTTTTTCTCATTCGACCTTATAGCTCCAAATTTTGCCACTGGCAAATCTCTTTCTCTTTCCTTTGAGCATATAGCTCCTTGCTTTCACTTTAAGCCTTTCGAAAGTATCTCGTCCGACGGGTCACTGCCCAGGGAGTCCTGCTCCACTTGACGAGTCTCAAATTCGAAGGCGCCATTTACATTTTCTTTATGCTTTTAGCCACTTTTAGCTTGCTTTTAAATCTTTGCCTTTTTGCAACAATTTTTCCTCTTATCCTAGGTTTCGCCATAAGGATAACCAGAGAGTCTCCTGAACTCTTAAACATTTCTCTTTTATTTCTTTAACTCTAATTGAAGTTAAGGTTATTATCCATTTGCCCAGACACCCTATGACCTTCTAGGGTTATATTTGATCAACTCTTTGAACTGGGGATCTTATCCTACTTTCCTGATTCCTCATTGAATCCTAGAGTTAACTTAACTCTACTTTCCTGTTCCACTATTATCTTGGAGGTACATTGACTCTAATTTCCTGTTTTCCTTTCATGTCTCCACACTTGATCCATTTTTCCATTCTCTTGATTCCTTACTGAATCCTAGAGTCAACTTGACTCTATTTTTCTGTCTGTGAGTTTAAACTCTTCTAGCTTAACTTAGGTTCCCTTTACCTAAGTTCCATGTCATACTTGTCCTAGAGTTCCCTGACTCTATGCTGACCACTAGTTCACCTTAGGTTCTCTTTACCTAAGTTCCATGCCATACCTGTTCCCTGACTCGATGTTGAACACTAGTTCTCCTTAGGTTTTCTTTACCTAAGTTCCATGTGTGATAACCCGGATCTCCGCAGAGCTGCTGCAGTGCGTTGGGGTGGCGATTGGAGGCCTACATGGTGCGTTGGAAGTGTATGGGGCATAATTGGGGCACAAGTGTTGGACTTCGGGCTTAAATGGATCATGTGAGTGATCGGAGGATCCCGTGGAGGGTTTAGAAGTGGTTTCGCGCGAAACGAATATTAAAATTGGGCTCCGCACGAAATTTGGGCTAAGAACACTTTTCCGGGTGCCTTCGGCAATTCTTAGAGTTGGAATTTGGCAAAACGGACGTCAAATTCGGATTCAGCGCGCGAAAACGATCAAAATGGACTACCCACTTGTCATTTTTGAGCTCCGGTTACTATTCACCGCCGGAACAGTGATTCCGGCGATCGCCGGCGGCGGCGCCAAAGGCGGGCAGCGGCGGCGCGGCCTCGGGCAGGCGGAGAGCGGCGGCGGGCAGGGCGCGTGGGCGCGGGCAGGGCGCGCGGGGAAGCGCGCGGGTGCGCGGTCCACGCGGCCAGCATGCACCGGAGGACCTGACACGTGGCGGTTGCTTATTGATTCGGTTCACAGGTTTTGCTACACCGGGTGCAGCGGGAAGTGTGAGAGACACGTGGTGGGTTTCCAGTGGTTGGGGGTACTGTGCGGGCAGGCCGGGCAGCCGGGCAGGTGCGCGGGCAGGCGCTGAGGTGTAGGATTTTGGTGTGCCACGTGGCGGTTCCTCATTGGATGAGAGTTGGACACATGGCAGCTTTTTATTGGCCGGTTCAGTGGACTTGGAGCACGGAACATCCGGATGGTGTACGGTGGACCGAGGTGGACACGTGGCGACTACTGATAGGCCGGTCTACATGCGCGCGGTCCACGGTGCAGGCGAGCCTGCCTCGGGATGCGTGCCTGGCAGGGTCGCAGGCACGCGCGCTGGCACGCGCAGGCGGGCCGGCGCGTCTGGCGCTGACCAGGTCAGCGCCACGTGTCGACCACCGCGTGGGCCACGCGTCGCGACGTGAGCGGCGGGATCCGGTGTTTGCTGTTATGTGGGCGACGTGGAGGCCCAGGATGAATCCGGGCTTGAACAGTGTTGGGCCGTGTCCTTAGGTCTCTCTATCCTAGAGTTCTCTGACTCTATGTTGATCACTCTATCCAGTGTCCTTAGGTTATCACCTAAGACCATGCCACTCGTCCTCCCTAGGATAACTCCTAAGTTGATGTCACTCGTCAAACCCCTATACTAGGTTTTCTCCTAGTCTTACTACCAACAACTGTTGCTCCCTTATGTCACGTGATTCCTAGGGTTGTACCCTAACATGATCACAGTCATCACATAATTATTCATTTCTACGCATGCAATTATAACATAATATTTTTATTCATATCCATCATAAAAATAATATTTATCCTCTATGCATGCAATTATCATCAATTTAGATAAGTCAATAATTGCATTTTTCCCCTAATTCTTTTACACATGCAAATTAATTATCTCCTTTTTGGCAACCAACAGTCGCATTTTTCATCTGTGTCCATCTACACATACCAGTTTATCCCCTATTTGGATAAATCATAAATATCACTTTTCCTCTAAATATCTTTACACATGCACATTTATCATCTATCTTTGGCAACCAACAGTTGCACTTTTCATCTGTATCTCTCTACCCATGCAATAATAATCATAATTACCTAACGCCTCTAACAGGCTACTATCATGCTTCTAGATCGAAAAGCAAAGGAGCAAGGGGAGAGGTCACCCAATTTCGGCAGAATCCCCCACCTCGGTGTATTCTTTTGGTCCTTGAAGGAGACAATTTCAGCTCCTTGGATCCGTGAGGCTTTCCTACATTGTAAGGAAGGCAAAAGATAAAGCAATTGCTTTTACATGATTCACTAAAATTCATAAGGCGGTAAAACTAACCCCTTTTTTGACAACTTAAAGGGAAAAAAAATCCCTATTTGGTCATTTTACCCCACCAAAAGGCTAATTTTTGATTGGTTCGTAAAAATGAGAGGAAAATAATCATCCCATGGCATGTTGCCAAAAAGAAACTTGCTCAACTCGATCCGGGGTCAAAATGCTCTCAAAAATTTGAGAAAAGCTCAATTTGAGCAATTTCCCCAAATTTACCGATTTTGCATTTGGCAAAATCGAGAAATTGCAATTTTTTTTCTCATCGAAGAAAAGAGAAGAGAAGAAATTTTCCATCTTCCTTCTTTTCTTCCTTTTCTTTTCTTCTTCTCTTCCTTTCTTTCCATTCTTTTTTTTTTTGTAAGGATGCCCTGCTGCTGGGCAGGAGCATATGCAGCTGCCAAGGCAGCTGCCAATGCAGCTGCCTGGCAGCTGCCCTGCCTGCCTCTATTTTTTTTTTTTTTTTTTTTTTTTTCCTGCTGCTGGGCAGCAGCTTGCACAGCTGCTGCCCAGGCAGCATTGTTTGCAGCTGCTGCTGCTGCTTGTAGCAGCAGCAGCTGCTGCAGTTCCAGCAGCTGCGCATGGCAGCATTGCAGCTGCATTGCGCAGCAGCTAATGCTGCCCAGCTGCTGCTGCTTAGCAGCAGCAGCAGCTGAGCAGCAGCATGGAGCAGCTGTTGCTGCATTGAAGCAGCAGCAGCTGCAACACATGCTGCTACTGCAGCCAAACCCCAACCCCCATTTTTTTTTTTTTTATTTATTCTCCCACTGCTAAGAGAGAGAGAGAGAGAGAGAGAGAGAGAGAGAGATAAGTTACCTTCTTCCCCTCCTTCCTTCTTTCTTCTTTCTCCTTTCTTTCCTTCTTCTTTCTTTCCTTCGTGTCCTGCTCCAACAGAGAGAGGGAGAGAAAATGTGAGAGAGAGAGAGTGTGTTTCAAAAGAGAGGAGAGAGTAGAGTATTTACTCTCTGCAGGGGTAGGTGGGGGGAAAGGAGTGATTTTACCAAAAAGCCCCCAACTTAACCCCAATTTTACTCAAATACCCTTTAAAATGCTGCAATTTTCCTGCAGGTAGCAAATTTGAGTACCCTCTTTTCACTGCGCTTTGCCGTCAGCTGGGAGATCGAAAATAAAATTTTTCTTCTCCCCTTTATTCTACAAATTTTTCTTAAACTTCCCATGATTTTGTTTAAATTTTTGGACTACTCTAAGCTCTCAAAAGAGAGCCCCGAAAAAGCTTCGCGATCAACTGCACTGTCAAAAACTGCAGTTTCAGAATTCACGAAGCATTTTTCTTCGCTTCGTTCTCCGATTTTTCCTTAATCGGTCACCTAGGTTTTTCAGCCCTTTTAATCAGAAAACTTTTGTGAGACACCCCACGATTTCTTTTAAATTTTTGGGCTACTCTAAGTCTCCGAAACAGGGCTCCGAAAACGCTTCGTGATCACAAATTTCAGAAATTTCAGAATTTGCTAAGTCCTCGGGGTTCAAGTCATTTTTCGACTCGATGCCCCTCGCGTCAGCCCGAAACGCACCGAACTCGACTGTAATCATATTTAAAACACGTTACAAGTCTTCTCGCCGAATTTCGCCATTTTGCGAACTCGGCGAGCACGAGTCCAAATTTTGCAAACTTGAGGCTTCGCATCTCAACCACAACTCACTTTTCGACTCAACGGTTTTTGCGTTGATTCGAAACGCTTCTAACCCACTTGTAACCATATTTGAAACGTGTTACAAGTATTTTTGCTGAATTTCGCACTTTTTGCGAAAATCGCCAAACAATAACCTAAGCTTCACAATTGAAGCTTCAAATTCTCAACTCCAACTCACTTTTCGACTCGATGACTTTTGCATCGATTCGAAATGCTTCAAACTCACTTGTAATTACATTTGAAATGCGTTACAAGTATTTTTGCTGAACTTCGCCTTTTCGCGGAAATCGATGTACTACACTCTCCCCTATTTTGAATAAACCATAATTTAGCACTTTTCTCCGAATCCAATAAAAATAGTATTTCATACCATTTTTATTTATATTATTTATATACCATAAATCTGGTACATTACAAAAACAATCATGGTTTCTCCTAAGTCAAATCCCAATATGATAGTGTAGCAATAAATAGTGGCCTATCTAGATGCCCATACAAGCATGAAAAAGTTCTTATACAAGATGAAAGAGAGAATATCAAATAACAGTTCCACATGTGTAACAAATAATAAATCCACATAGATATTACCATCATGGTAAAATCATCAGTCAACTACACATGTCTATAATCCCTGATCCATAATAAATCCCAAAGTGGTACCCGCACATAGATATGTCATCATGTCCTAATAATTAGTCCATTTAACCAACTTTCATAAAATCTATGTGCTAATATGGCATGTTAATTATCAGTATTAAATATGTCCCCGCAATCATGTTTCCACAACAATATTATCCCAATAATATTCCCAACATGCTATGTCCACAAAATTAATCTCAAATGATAGGCTCACATTTATATCAGTCAATCATGCATGGTAATCAATCAATATGTCCAATAGAGGGCTTCTCTAATAAACTTAGTGAGCAAGTCAGAAGTTGAGGTACGCAACAACCACCCACCTCGATCGCAGAGCACGCGAAGCACAGCCCAAATACGCCCTCACTTCAGGTAACCACGGCACACTGCACGGTAATCCAAACGGCGTACAATTAATCCAAAAATGCACAATTACCCGCTGTCCAAAAATCAGTCCGAAAAATGGCTAAATTTCACCTGTGAGATGAACTCGGAAAAATCCAGAAAAATAACCGATGCGATCATCGCGTCAAGCTGATCAAAACAAGTACTCGCACGTTCCGATTCGATACCTGTAGGTCAAGTTACAAATAAAACACCGCGGTAAGCCGCAACGCCACACAACCAAAATCCTGTGGCAAACAGTCCAGGAAAAGCTTAATTATCACCTTCGAATCAATCTCCAAAAATCCCAGAAAAATCACCACTGTGTTCCTCGCGATGAGTAGATCCAAATCAAGTATTTATACGCCTTGATTCGATGCTCGTAGACCAAGATATAAAATCGACAAGCCTCCGCTGTCCAAAATCTCACAGCAGAAAAGGGGTCACAAAAACACCTCTGGAACTGTGCCGAAAACTCGAAATGAGGTGAAACAATCAACATGAAAAACGAAGCCTTACCTCTCAGAAACACACTGCCGCAAAAATCGCCCAAAAATTTTATCGGGGTAGCCCAGGGGAGCTCTCAGACTGAACTGTGACGGAAAAGCCCAATGTAAGAGAATCGTCGCAGTGCGCCGAATCGCAGATAACGCCGATGCCGAGGCCTCCAAAAATTTCGGGGATCCACCACGAGATCAAGAACATCAAGGGAAACAAATCTTGTATAGAGCTCTCCCTCTCATTCCCTTTCTAAAGCTCGACAAAAGGAGAGAAAGAAGGAGAGGAGGAGGTATTTATAGGCCCATTCCAAACAATTGAAGTAATTACCTCTGTGTCCCAAGTTCCGGGCGCCCGAAAGATTTCGGGCGCAAACAGTAAGACGATCCGGGCCGCTCAGCCAGCGCCCGAATTCACCAGATTGCGCCACGTGTCCCCGAACAGCGGACAGCCGATCGAGCCACTCCCGTCCTGCCGCGTGCCCAGCCCTGGTCAACGTGGTAGGTGGCACCCGCCAATGGCGGGCCGCCAGGTGGCGCACGCGTGCGCCATGTCGGTGCCGTGGCCGCCACGCCAGCCGCCACCCTGCCAACCGTCGCCTGCCACGCCACCTGCCCCCCGTACGCGCACAGTGACGCGCCCAATCCCCGATCGCCACGTGTCAGGCCCCCGCGCTCGCTGCACCCGGTGCACACACTCCGTGCACCCGACGAACCATAAACTGCCACGTGTCCACCTCTCAACCAATAGAAAACCGCCACGTGGCACACCACCAGCCTGCACCTCCGCGCCTGCCCGCGCACCTGCCCGGCTTGCCCGACCTGCCCACGCACTCTCGCGTGCGCCGCGCCCACTGCACCGAACCAATGAAGTGCTGCCACGTGTCCCCGCTCCGGTCCACCGTACACCCGCGCACTCTCCCGTGAACCGAGCGCCCTGCGCCCGCCAATCCGTAGCCGCCACGTGGCCCCCCGCCTGGTCCACTGAACCAGCGCTCCACTCCGTGGACCAGGACGCGTGCGCCGGCCAATCCGCGGCTGCCACGTGTCCCTCCGGCCGGTCCACGGCTCCCCCATGCACCAAAATGCACCAGAAACTTCCGGGTCTCCGTTTTTGGGCGTCCGGACTCAGAAAAATACAAGTAAATAGCCGTTTTTCATCGTTTTTCCGCGCTGAATCCAAATACGGCCTCCGTTTTGCCCAAATCTCCTCCCAAAATTCGACGGGGGTATCCGAATACACTCGGGGTCCATTCAACGCACTGAGTCCATTTCTTGTGTCCGATACACACCCAAACACTCCCATCCCCTAAGATAGCCCTCCAAAAGCCACTGATCAAGCCATAAACCCCCAATGAATATCAAAGTCATCACATCCTCCCACACTAAAAGAAAATTTCATCCTCGAAACTAAAACAGCTCAAAAGGGAGTCTCAAAACTAGGGTAGGTATCCATCAACATCGTCTCCAGCTCCCAAGTCGCTACTCACTCCCCGTGATTACTCCTCAACAACAATAACAACAACCAGTATGGCATGGCCCGATTGCACAATCCTCTCATCACACGAGCCAGAATTTGCAACGGGCGTCCCTCGTACTCCAAACATTCACAAATCTCAAATGGAGCGAGTCAATCACGGGCGAGGGATCCAAAAGCACATCACCCCCGTGCTGAGACGTGGAAAAACCTCAGGGACTCCAACAAAAGGCTGGGGAAAAAGGGGAGAAGAACAGTACAACACACACATCAACACCACACCCTGGTGCCAACTCGACCAGTGCAACCCAAAACACCCCCACGCGATCATCCATGAAGGGAAGAAGTCTTAACAAGCCGGGGTCCTCACTCGGTCACTCTCAATCCTGACCATCCGAGTGGACTGCTCCACCGCAGTCTACCATCAAAAGGAACCCCCAGGGACACAACCTCGAGCCCTGTTCACTTCAACGGTCCCACACAGCGCCAGCTATGGAATCATCAAACTCAACCCCAAATAGCTCTCTTGCTCCGGGTATCCGCCACCACAGTGGCCCTGTCGGGGTGATACTGGATGCTCGTCAATAATCCATCTGTAACTTCATAGCCACTATGGAAGGCATCACTGTATCTCACAAATCCATCTCCCATCACTGGCGATGCTAAAATCGGCGCTGGTATCAGTCTCATCACCTATTCGTCAAGCTCTGTTGGCACTATCCGGTCCAAAAGCTCCTCACCTCAACAATAACTATCGGTCTCGGCCAGTCTCGAATAACATCCATTTTGGCCAGATTTCCACCGCCGCCCCTTATGGCTAGAATATGTTGGGTTATAACTATATGGATCTAAATAGGGGAAAAAACACCTAGAGGGGGGTGAATAGGTGTAAACAATAAACACTCAAAAAATCATTGCGCAATAAAACCCAATGCGGAAAATAAATGAACACGCAAGATTTTTACGTGGAAAAACTCCAAACCGGAGTAAAAAACCACGGGACCGATAACACGGCGAAATCCACTAGAATTAACACACGTACAAGGTGATATAACGTACTCACAGACGACTCAACCTTTTACATACGCTCCTAGTAGATCTTCCCGCTCGCTCCACGACGCTTCTCGAATCCACGATCTGCGCCCAACGCTGAATCCACAGCGTCCAACGTCGAGTCCACGACGTCCAACCGAATCCACGGTCTTCACCCAATGGCACGCTTCGAATCCACGAACGTACCTCGCTCCGAATCCACGAGAGCGGTTGCACCTTGAATCCACAAGGCCACGCGAGTCCACGCGCCGATTTGGGGTAAATCGTTGTTTTTGGGTGGTGATGATCCGCCGAATACTTAGATCAAAGATAGATCGGAAATACCATCTAAGTATTCATTAGTTTGATTCTACTCAAGATGTGAGTATGAAAACCTAGAATCAAACTAATCAATATAGATGAAGAAACATAGAATAAATCTATTGATTTCCTTTCTTCTCTATATGTGGATCAACCGTCCTTTTGGAAAATGACGGCTAAAATTCCCAAACCCTAAAAATGAATATAGGGTCTATTTATAGGTTAGAAACCCTTGGAAGAATATACGGATCAAAAACAACCTTTTCTGGAAAGAAATACCGACGGCGATCCGGATTGGATTTGGCGATCCGGATTGCAGAAGCATAAAAGACGGTTTCCAGAAAATAGCTTGTTCGGGATCCGGATCGTAGTCTCCGATCCGGATCGTTCATACAGTTTCACCAAACATCACATTCGGGATCCGGATTGCAAATCCTGATCCGGATTGGAAAAGTGAAAAGGTAAAACCAGTGTTCGGGATCCGGATCATAAGATGCTGCGATCCGGATTGAAACAGTGTATGAACAAACACCCTTCGGGATCCGGATTGCAAGCCACGATCCGGATCCTGAACATGTCCCATGTCCAGTTTTTGATGTTTAAGCAATTAAAACCTCTTCCAGGTGTTTCTACACTATAAGAAGTATTCGGATCATCAAAATATTTAGTTAAACATACCTGATCCTTTTGAATTCTTCTTTCTTGAGATTGAGGTATATGATCCAAAGTTTCTTCATCTTCAATCTTCAAGACTTAACATATTCACGAAATACGCCAACTCAAATTCCGTAACAATCTCCCCCTTTGGCGGTTTCGTGACAAAACACAGATCCACAAAAGAAAATTCAAAAAGATATTTTTGTTGCTATCACCATACAACAAAAATTTACAATGAAGATCCAAAATTAAAAACATGAGATAAACTCCTAAAACAGACTCTAGACTTAGACATCTGTAATCTCTGCACAAAGAAATCATTCTTGACAAAAGAAATCGTTAGATACCTCAAGAATTGAAACATACAAAACCAAGTACAGAGAAAGAGTTTATTCTCATCATGACATTTGAGAATTCAGATATGTGAAAGAATCATAGTTAAAAACCAACATATCTTCTAAGCAATCAAAAACCAAATGTCACAAAGTGTTAGTCCAATCATCAACTTGTTAGTCATATTACATGCCCAAATAGTTAGTCGAATAGTTAGTAGGAGCATGCATCAAATCACAAGATAAATGCAAAGTTGAAGTTGGAGAGTCATACTTACCTTAATGATCACCAATTCACATCATTCATCATTGTATCATTGTTCAAAGTTCTCTCTAACTCTCTCCCCCTTTTTGTCACAAAACAAAGCCAAAACGTAGCAAGAGCTACAATATGTAAGGAGAGCAAAAAAAATCTAGTAATATGCACAAACTGAGAACTAAACTAAAGGTTAGAAATAATACTAAAACCTAAAAATCCTGCACAAAAGAAAATGAGACAAAAATAATCAGTTTTCAGAATCTGAATCTTCAGAACTTGTGCAACCTATCTTAGACATTATCTTTCGCATCCTCTCGTCCATTGAATTTATCTTCTGCGTGATGGTAATGTGAGCTGCTGTTGTTATTTCAAGCTCATTGGCAATCCTTTGTTGTTCCTTCAAAATTTCTTCCTGCTTGACCAATAGCTGTTGCTGTAACTTGAGGATCGAAGTTAATGATACTTCATTATCTGTGCCAGGTGCTTGTCGAGATGGTGATGCAGCCGTGCTTGTACCGGGCTTCGTTCCAGACGCAGGAGCTTGAGTGACATGCGGCAACTTGTGAAGGGATTTGACAATAGTAGACTCATCTATCATGCTCAGAGAGTGATGATATGTTGTAGAGGTAATATCAACCTGAAATTTCTTTAGAATCCTCATTATAATCAATGGAAATGGAATTCTCTCAGTGGGATGAGGATGCTCAACATATCGCGCCATTCTATTCCAGATGATGTACGGAACGTTGATATTCAATGCCGTTGCCTCTGATGGATGTCCTATGAGATACAAGAACAACAACCGATCCCACCTTACAACCTTCGTCTGCATATTGGGAAGTATATTGTAACAAGTGATGAAGTTTAAGAAGCGATATTCAAGACGAAGTTCTTTAGATCGAACAGATTTCCCGGTTGATTGTGTTCCCTCGAGACAAATTCCCTCTATAACTTTCCGCCATACTGTGTTTGTCAAATTCACCCCTTTCAAGTAGTGAACTCCTGTCTTTCTGGCTTCCATTCCCAAAACCTCGCCAATCAATTGTGGAGTGATCTTAAACCTTGTGCCTTGGATATTCGTGTAGAACTCCATAGGACCGTTCTCAAACTCGCGAAGATGCCGTGCATTGGTATAGAAGGTCCTCACATGATGCAAACAGTACCCAAGGGTTTCTGGGAACCGACATACTTGAATAAGGTTAGATTGTTCAATCAAAACACCAAATTCTGGGGAGTGACCTCGTAGAGCCTCAATGTTAACGTGCCTTTCGCCAATGCATTCGCGATGTGCAAACGCTCGAAGACGATCAGTGTTGACGAATACTTCTTCAACACGTGGCGGAGAGTCGGGAGCAATTTGCGTGTCAACATTGGTGTCTTGTCTTAGTCCAAGACGTCGAGCAAGTCGTTTCCGTTTCACAGAAATAGTTGGAACAGACATAGGAGCTTTCCCAGTGACCATTGGTGCTTTTCCTTTTTGGGTAGATTTAGTAGGCAATACCTCATCATCATCATCATCTGTTAGCATGTCCCAGTGTACTTCATCATTGTTTTCTTCAAGTTCAGTGTCACTGATAACATCAACTTCACCTTTTCGTTGGAGTTTCTTGGCTCTCTTCAGTTTATTTGTAGGTCGAGTGTGTACCATCGAGAACAGCAGAAAAATTATCCAGGAGAGTGCCATTGATTCTAGTGCTTTGAGTTTTGAGAAAGTGTCCTGTGAAGAACCAACTCAAGAACACATGAAAAATCGTCAATTTTGAAAAATTTGAAAAATTGTACCTAGACAATCATAATCATGTAGAGAAGCCAAGAATCAAATTAGTTTTCCAAAAAGAATTTTAAAAATAGATCAATTCCATGATTTTCAAAAATTCCTCTTTTATGCCCTAAAACCGAATTTTTAGAAATCGAAGCCTAAAAACTCGTTAATCAGGTAAAAACCCAGCATAAAAGCAAAACTAATTGACCCAGAGTTCTTATTTCAAAAGAAATTTGATCAAAAACCATCCACAAACGAAAAAGATCCAAGATTTCAACTCACGTTTGATGAAAAACTGTAAAAACCGAGTTTTGATCAATAAAACTTACTTGAATCCGAAGAACTTTGAGTTTGGAAGCTCCAAAACGCAAGAAATCTAGAGAGAGAAACTCTAGAGATTTTAGAACAAAAGATTAGGGTAAAAGAAATCAAATCCTCTTTGTTCTTATAAAAACCCTAGCCGTGATCCGGATCGGATCGTGATTGTGATCCGGATCGGCTACCCGCAGGAAGAATCCTGCGTTCGGGATCCGGATCACTTACCCCGATCCGGATCGGCTTCAACTTTTTCTTCAGAAAAATTCAGAAAAATTCCATAAAATCCAGAAAAAGTATGTAAGCACTTTACCATGTCAACTTTAAACAAAAGACATCGTTTCATACAACAAGAAATAGATTATACAAAATCTATCAAAAATATCCAAAAATGAAACGAAAATTTACGAAAGTTAAAACACTTAAAGTTGAACAACTTCAATTACATCTATCCTGATCTTATGTGTAATGCCTTTATCAAATCATCAATTTTGGTAAAGAAAATGAAATACCAAGATCAATAGATGTTTGAAATCCCAGATAAGTTAGATAATATATCTAGACAATCTGTTGAAGGAGTGGCTCTTTGAGCATCTTTCAAAAATCCCACCTTATACCAACCATGAAATACGACTGAGTCAAGTATTTCAATATGAATTTCATCAACATTTTAAAACAAAAATTTGCTTTTCATTCATGGAGTATCTTTTTCTTTCTTTCATTTTCTCCATGTGGTGGTAGTTTTCACACTCCTCATTGGGATGTAACTCTTTCCACATCTTTTGAGCATTTTACATTTCTTTGACTCCCCCTCAATTGGCTATCAATTATTTAATATATAAGGTATTCAACCAAACCATTGATCTCGAATTCATACTCGACTAAGCAATCAAATATGATAATGACTATACCAAGAGATCATTGAGAGAGAAATTGACTTTGATCACTTAAAAGATGGTTTAATTAACGTAAATGATCATTGCAACATTGAAAATTATGACATCAAAAGCATAATAAATTTCTAAATGCATAAAAGGATGCAATTAAAGTCAATTATGATTTATGCTCAATTAATGTCCTATGTACAAAACATAGATAAAGAACAAAACAAAAACAAAAACAAAACCTAACCTAAGCAAAGGTTTCAAAAGAGTTTATTTCAAGGAAAGCATGCCAATTGCTTTACGCAAGTGAATAAAACGTTTTTGATCCAAAGGTTTTGTTAAGATATCAGCTAATTGATCCTCAGTTGAAATATATGACAGTTGAAGAATGTTTGATTCAACTAGCTCTCTAAGAAAATGATATCTAAGTTCAATATGTTTTGTTCTAGAGTGCAACACAGGGTTTTTTGAAATGTTAATAGCACTAGTGTTGTCACATAAAATGGTTACCGAAGTTGTTGAAATCCGGAAATCGCTCAACACGCTTTTCATCCATATCAATTGGGTTGAACAACTTCCTGCAGAAATGTACTCCGCTTCGGCAGTCGAGAGTGCTATGCAATTCTGCTTTTTACTGTGCCATGCAACAAGGCAATGGCCAAGATAGAAGCATGCACCACTCGTGCTTTTCCGGTCATCCACTGATCCAGCCCAATCGGCATCTGAGTATCCAACAATATCCAAAGTTGTTCCCATAGGATACCAAATTCCGAAACTGATTGTACCTTTGATATATCGGATGATCCGTTTCACCGCTTTCAGGTGAACCTCCTTCGGTGCTGATTGATATCTCGCACAAATCCCAACACTGAAGGATATATCCGGGCGACTAGCCGTGAGATATAGTAGACTCCCAATCATACTGCGATACAGTTTCTCGTCTACATTCTCACTATGTGATTCACTTCCAAGTCCCTTATGGCTAGTTCCCATTGGAGTCGGAAAATCCTTAGAATTTTCAAGATCAAACTTTTTGACCAACTCCAGTGCATACTTGGATTGACACAAGTGAATACCTTCATCGTTTTGTTTAACTTGTAATCCAAGAAAATAAGTCAATTCGCCCATCATGGACATCTCAAATTCGCTTTCCATGGTCTCCGCGAATTTAGAAGCATCATTATCTCTTGTTGCTCCAAATACAATGTCATCGACATAGATTTGTGCAACTATGAAATTGTTTTGATAATGCTTCACAAAGAGAGTCCTGTCAGCTCCCCCTCGAGTGTAGCCCTTTTCCAAAAGGTGCTTTGTCAACCTTTCGTACCATGCTCGCGGTGCTTGTTTCAGACCGTAAAGAGCCTTTTTCAGACGAAAAACATGGTTAGGTAGTTTATGATCCACAAAACCTTTCGGTTGAGCCACATAAACTTCCTCATTTAAAAACCCATTTAAAAAGGCGCTCTTAACGTCCATTTGAAATAATTTGATTTTAAAATGACAAGCAATCGCAAACAATATACGAATGGACTCGAGTCTAGCTACAGGGGCGAAAGTTTCATCAAAGTCTATACCTTCTACTTGAGAGTAGCCTTGAGCAACTAACCTTGCTTTGTTCCTGATGATAGTACCTTCTTCATTTTTCTTGTTCTTGAAGATCCATTTGGTACCTATCACATTGTGTTGCTTCGGAGGCTTCGTTAATTCCCAGACTTTGTTTCGCTCGAATTGATGGAGCTCTTCCTGCATTGCTTTAATCCAGTAATCATCTTGGAGAGCTTCATCAACATTCTTTGGTTCGATTTGAGATACATAGCATGCAAATCCGCAAACCAATTGTCTCCGTGTTCTAACTCCTTCTTGTGGATCTCCAATGATGTTCGATTCAGGGTGATCCTTGGAGATGCGTAACGTTTGAGGTAGAGGAGTAGACGGAGGTACACGAGATGATTCCTGCACATCAGATGAACTTGAAGAACCGTTAGATGCATCATTATTATCGAAAGAATTGTTAGAAGAAGATGCATTAGCAGGTGTATCATCATCAAGAGAGATATCGAGGGTAGATTTTTCAGATTCAAAGTGAAAAGCTTCATCTACCTTAACATTTATCGATTCTACGATCGTCTTAGATTCTAAGTTAAAAACTCGATATGCTCTACTGTTTGTAGAATAACCTAAGAAAATCCCTTCGTCACTTCGAGAGTCAAATTTTCCAAGATTCTCACGATCACGTAAAATAAAACACCGACTCCCAAAATACGAAAATATTTGATGTTAGGTTTTCTACAAAACCATAGTTCATATGGTGTATTTAAAGTCCCCGGGCGCAAATACACTCGATTGATAACATAGACAGCAGTGTTCACCGCTTCAGCCCAAAAATATAAAGGAAGGTTCCGGCTATGAAGCATAACACGTGCCATCTCCTGTACGACCCTGTTTTTGCGCTCGACTACACCATTTTGTTGAGGTGTGTAAGGTGCAGAGAATTCATGTTTAATGCCGTTAGAAGAGCAAAAATCAATGAATTTGGAATTTATGAATTCCCCACCTCTATCACTCCTAACTCGAGTAATCCTTTCATTCTTTTCAATCATAATACGATTGCAAATTTCGAGAAAAGAATCAAAGGTATCAGCTTTTTCTTTTAAAAATGCTACCCAAGTATATCTAGAAAAATCATCAACCAATAAGAAAATGTACCATTTACCTCCTATGGATGGTTGACGAGTTGGCCCCCAATAAATAAAGAAAAATAGTCTACATATACTACACAATATTTAATCGTAGAAAGATTAAAGACAAGGAAAGATTTCACCTTTGCATAACCCAAACCTTTTGAGTTTTGGAGTATGTTGACAATGGTTGAGAAATTTTCCTTGATGAAGACGTCTTGTATGATTGATCTTTTTCTTTTGTCGACGTCATTGTTTGAAGTACTACCAAGGTTCTTTTCCATCAAATGTTTTGCATTTGATTTGCGAGGAATCACCTTTGAGGTAGTCATTGCAAGAGGTGCTTGAGGTGAGCGTTTGGCTCCCATCTTGCAATTTCTCCTTATGTGCCCTGAAATGCCACAACGAAAACATACCTTAGATCTTGACGATCCCGAGGAGGATGAAGTAGGTTTGTTGTCGTTGCTTGTCGTGAATTCCGGTGTCGGAGGAGGAGATACCGACTGAGGCACAAATACTGTCCCACTCGAACTTGGAATGTCTCCAGTTTGAGTGTATCCGAGGCCGAACTTATTTCTTTGACCAAGACCAAGAAGTCTGTCCAACTTACTCCTTCCAGAAGAAAATCTCTTTAAGTCATCCTTCAGTTGGCGTATGGTCTCCGTCATTTCCAATTTTTCCTGTCGAGCCTCGCCGTTGAGCTTCAAGAAGTAATTCGCTTTGTTCACCATATCTACATAATTCTTCTCGAAATGCTCATTGGACTCTTGAAGGGAAACATTTGTTTTAATCAGATTATCCCTTTCCACTTCAAGATCGGTTGAGAGAGAGGTTACCCTTTTTACTTCTTCTTCGAGATCCTGCAATCTCCCTTTCAACCCCTTGTTTTGTTTAGCCAGTTTCTTTGAATCCCTCAAAAGTCTGTGGTAGGCTAAAGCAAAATCTTCACCTTCCGAATTATCTGATTCATCGTCCGTTGCAATCTTTTCAACAGTGGAGTTGGACAATGACTCGGATGTACTTGCCATTAAGCACATGAAGGGTGAAGATGTAGTGGACGCGTGGAATGCTGTCGCGTTGTCTTCTTCATCACTTGACGATGACTCATTTGACGTGGAGTTGTCATCCCAAGTGACGACTTGCATCGCCTTCTTCTTTGCCGGATTCTTGTTGGGACACTCCGTTGAAATGTGGCCGTAGCCTCGACATTTGAAGCACTGAACTTGTCCCTCTGAACTTTTCTTATCCTTTGAGAAGTTCTCTTGCTTTCTTGACTTGTAGCTTGAAGATCCCTTGCCTTTCTTCGACTTTCCGAAGGATGGAGTTTTGCTTGAATTACCCCTTCGAAAGTTGCGGCGAAACTTCCTTGTCAAGAGAGCGAGCTGCTTCTCAAAGTCCTCCATAGAAAGGTTCTCGTCGTCGTCCGAGGAGGATGAATCCGCGTCTTCTTCTTTAGTTGATTTCAATGCGTAACCTGAAGACTTAGAAGAGGATGCCTTTCCAGAAGAATAGTTAGTAGGAAATGTCATTTCATAAGTTTGTAAAGCACCTACTAATTCTTCTACACGCATTTCGTCCGGGTGTTTAATTGTTTCAATGGCTGCGACCTTCGGGCGAAATCGTTCAGGAAGAGTTCTTAGAATTTTTCTTACAACTTTAAATTCTGGAATCTTCTCTCCCAAGTTAGCACATGAGTTTACGATGTCTTGCAATCGTGTGTAATAGTCAGTGAAAGATTCATTCTCTGCCATAGAGATAGAGTCAAACTTGCTCGTAAGCATTTGCAGTTTCTGAATCTTCACTAGGTTAGTTCCCTCATGCGTAACTTGAAGAACATCCCAGATTTCTTTCGCAGTCTCACATGCCGAGACGCGAGAGAACTCAGTTTGTGACAAAGCATTAAATAGAGCATTAATTCCCTTGCCATTGTAAGAAGAAGAATCTATCTCTTCCTTGGTCCATTTCGACCTAGGTTTTAAGGTGCGAACATCATCTAAAATTTCAGTTGGATTAGACCATCCTAATTCAATTGATTGCCACACCCTTTCGTCGATGGAAATTAAAAAGGCTTTCATCCGCACTTTCCAGTACGCATAATTTGTTCCATCAAAGAAAGGGGGTCGATTGATGTTTCCACCTTCAACCATTGTTTACAACCCTATTCCCGCTCTGATACCACTTGTTGGGTTATAACTAATATGGATCTAAATAGGGGAAAAAACACCTAGAGGGGGGTGAATAGGTGTAAACAATAAACACTCAAAAAATCATTGCGCAATAAAACCCAATGCGGAAAATAAAAGAACACGCAAGATTTTTACGTGGAAAAACTCCAAACCGGAGTAAAAAACCACGGGACCGATAACACGGCGAAATCCACTAGAATTAACACACGTACAAGGTGATATAACGTACTCACAGACGACTCAACCTTTTACATACGCTCCTAGTAGATCTTCCCGCTCGCTCCACGACGCTTCTCGAATCCACGATCTGCGCCCAACGCTGAATCCACAGCGTCCAACGTCGAGTCCACGACGTCCAACCGAATCCACGGTCTTCACCCAATGGTACGCTTCGAATCCACGAACGTACCTCGCTCCGAATCCACGAGAGCGGTTGCACCTTGAATCCACAAGGCCACGCGAGTCCACGCGCCGATTTGGGGTAAATCGTTGTTTTTGGGTGGTGATGATCCGCCGAATACTTAGATCAAAGATAGATCGGAAATACCATCTAAGTATTCATTAGTTTGATTCTACTCAAGATGTGAGTATGAAAACCTAGAATCAAACTAATCAATATAGATGAAGAAACATAGAATAAATCTATTGATTTCCTTTCTTCTCTATATGTGGATTTTCCGTCCTTTTGGAAAATGACGGCTAAAATTCCCGAACCCTAAAAATGAATATAGGGTCTATTTATAGGTTAGAAACCCTTGGAAGAATATACGGATCAAAAACAACCTTTTCTGGAAAGTTTTACCGACGGCGATCCGGATTGGATTTGGCGATCCGGATTGCAGAAGCACAAAAGACGGTTTCCAGAAAATAGCTTGTTCGGGATCCGGATCGTAGTCCCGATCCGGATCGTTCATACAGTTTCACCAAACATCACATTCGGGATCCGGATTGCAAATCCTGATCCGGATCGGAAAAGCAAAAGGTAAAACCAGTGTTCGGGATCCGGATCATAGATGCTGCGATCCGGATTGAACAGTGTATGAACAAACACCCTTCGGGATCCGGATTGCAAGCCACGATCCGGATCCTGAACATGTCCCATGTCCAGTTTTTGATGTTTAAGCAATTAAAACCTCTTCCAGGTGTTTCTACACTATAAGAAGTATTCGGATCATCAAAATATTTAGTTAAACGTACCTGATCCTTTTGAATTCTTCTTTCTTGAGATTGAGGTATATGATCCAAAGTTTCTTCATCTTCAATCTTCAAGACTTAACATATTCACGAAATACGCCAACTCAAATTCCGTAACAGAATAAGTAATCCAAGAAGATATGCTCTCGAAACTAAAACTTGTACCACAACAACTTGGCATATAGCTTCTTCCTCACAGACCTTGTCACACCATCTACAAGTGCTCCACAAGCTCTAAATCACACAGAGAGGGGGTAAAATCAAAATATCCCGAGAGAATATCGCCAATAATCCTTCCAAGTGCAGCTGGAACACACAATTCCTCAAATCTTAAAGGCGACAGGGCATTAGTCATTCCATCTGGCCTCACTGTACTCATAATGCCCCCACCGTGTCCTGAACTCCATCTTGGCAAAAATACACAGCTGTATGATTCCAAAAAGATACATGCATCCTAAGCAAACAACTGCCGGAGTATAACTCCATCAAAAGGTCCTAAATAATACTCGGACTTGCCTGCGGTCACACCACACAAGAACCCTCACCGCCGTGTATCAACGACGTGGCATCACCACCGTGTATCAACGGTGTGGCATCACCACCGTGTATCAACGGGGTAGCACAAGGTCGAACAGACCCTCAATCCCTCAGATCCTGCGACTGCGCCATCAGCTCTCTCAGCTCTACAGGTGATATCCAATGAGGTGCTATCGGGGTTGGCGTGGTTCCCAGAACCACGTCAATCGCAATCTCAATATCCCTAATCGGCGGCATCATCATCAGCTCAGGTGGGATCACACCCAGGATCTCACGGCAACAGGAATATCCTTGAGTCCCGGTGCCGCCGTAGGCACCTCTCGCATTGTCGCTGCAACCTGTGTGCTCTAACTGTCTCAACAGACAAGCCTCTATTGTCTGCCTCGTAGAAGATCATAGCCTTCTCTCTCCGCAGTCAAACATTATGTGGCACTGTGCCAACCAATCCCACGCACTGGGTCAAAACACCGAACTGACACAGATACCAATAAGTCTGCCGATACCACTCGAGGTCTCAACTGCACTGGACATGATCCACAAGCCTCCTCCACATGCACCACACCAACAGGAACCTGTACCTCTAGTGCACGTGGTAACAAATCTGCCTCTAGTCCATGCAGGAATGCAACATGCTCTAACTCCGACTGCTGTGATGAAATCACACCTGCGACACCCGATCCACTATCGTGGCGCCCTCCAACCGGGCAGCACAGACTCATCCGCTTGCCGCAAGTGGTCGTCGCTCAGTCTGCCTGAAAATCAAGACTATCCACATAAGGAGCACGACCTCTGTCTCTGCTCACACTGGGGTGACGAATGCGGTCGTCTGCTGATAACCAATCCTTGCTACCGCCGCGCCACTCTGATAAAAATGCTGATGCTGCCATCGGGGTCCACCCGATCTCTGGCGTCTCGGAAATCCGCTATCCTAGAAAAGAAATCAGAAATGCCTCTGCCGGCCGATCTGTCCTCCATCACCCGGCACCAAGCACCAATATCCAGAACTCGCCGCTGGCGGCAGATCCCTATCCAAAGGAACTGCAGTGCCACGCTCCAAACACAATGCCTACTCCATCGAGGCATCAAAATCCAAAACGGAGGGACCAATAAACTGAAAGGTATCCTGGCGCAATCCACTCCCAGTCACACATATCCTATGCGCCTCGTCCCTCGAAACCTGGAGCGCGCAGTTCAACAACTGCATAAATTCTCTAGCATAGGGAAACTCTCAATTGATCACTCCATCACCACCAACCACGATTCTGCCTCCAAAGGCTCCAACTCAATTCCATGAATCGGGGTGGTTCATCTGCCAAAACTGGCTCCATCGATCGATAATGTCCCACAGCTCATCAACTGTCAGCTATCCACCCTGCCTCGGTGCCTCGGCACTAAACATTGGCACGGAGGGGCTACTCGCACCATCGGCGCCACAGAAATTACTGCCGCTGAGGATACTGCAACTAGGTGGTCTCAGGAGAAAAGCACTGTCGGGCTGCCCACTGCTCCGACAACTGCGTCACCCAGACCAGCTGTTCACTCTGCCGCTGATAAGCCTCTGACAATCCTGTCATCTGGGTCCGGAGCTCTCTGACCTCAATCCGGATATCCGGCCCCAAAACAATCCGCTCAAGCTCCACTGCTGCGACGAGTGCACACCAATCCGCACAACGCGTCGGGGAGACACAGCTCACCACGACCAACTGCACCACAGTACAAAACAAAACTCGACCCAATCCGACGAGAGTTTAGAGCATGTCAACCGTTCCACCGCATTATGTTGTCTGCAGCCAACATAATTGCTTAGGAGAATAAACATGCCAATCACCCATCCCATCACTTGGGAGAGGTATAAAACTCAATCAGGACTCTCGCTAAAATCACGACTCTCACGAAGTCATCCTAGGGTCCAACCAAAAGCCTAGGGTTTCTACAGTCCCAACTGACCTATCCCTAAGCTCTGATACCAACCTAATCTGTCACGCCCCGGGGTCGAAACTGCGACCCCGGGCTCGCCAACAGTTCCGCCACCTATGCAAAATCCCACATAGGCGAAGCGTCTAACCTGCAAAAGATAGTACTATAGCTACCCAAATATCAGAGCGGAAATAAAATGCTGTAAAATAAAATCCAATCACTGTACAACACGAAATAAAGTACAACATCCATCTCCTCAAATACAGATAATCATCATACAATGTCCTCAGTACAGCATCTCTCAACTATAAATGGGAGATAAACTAAAACTATAGTACATCAGTCTCTCCAAATACAAAAGACCCCTCTCCAAAGTAAACAGTAAAAACCAGCCAACAGCTACAAGGAATCTCCAACCAGGGGATACAGCTACACTCCTCGGGTGGTAAGGATCTAGCTCGTGACTCCCTCGCCTCGAACAACGACCGAAGATCAGCAACTCCCGCAGAGGACTCTGCAAAACAGGGGGAAGGAAAGAGGGAAACAACAATGGGGGTGAGAACCACTAGTAAACCAGTAGCCTCCCCCTGTGGGTAAAGCCTCAAACTCCGGCGTACCCACTAAGTCTACCAGAGGCAAGAAAAGGATTAAGTGGTAAAGCTGTAAACAGAACTGCTGAATAAAGGGAAACCACCACTAGTATGCCTCTAAATGCAATACCGAAAGAAATGACTGTATGAATGCATCAGGAAACATATCTGACCAAATAAACCCAATCTAGCCACCAGTAAAACTGGTACTGCCTGCTCTGCTGTCGAACTCAAGAACTCAGTAGGGGACCAGCACACAAGGCTCGAAATCCCGGGACCAGCACACAAGCTCGAATCCCAATCAGATAGACCGGCACCCGTCACGGTCTAAAGCCTACTCCGGGGTGGCACTCGAGGGGAGCGACCCACACTAAAGTATCTCTGTCACACATATCTCAATATAGCAGGACTGGATCAAGACTATGATCAAAGTGGGAAACTCCGTCCACTAATGAAACCCCGATCTGATGCAATGGTACTCAATAAGTGGGAAACACCATCCACTAGAGAAATCTGATACCAATCTGATGCGTAAGTAAACATCCGGTCAACCGCCCAATGTCCGCGGTCGCCGCAACACCCCACAAGACCAAAATCTGATAAAGTAATCAACATCTGGCTAACCGCCTAATGTCCGCGGTTACCACAATAACCCACAATCCATAATTGGGTAAAATAATCAATATCCGGTCAACCGCCTACTGTCCGCGGTTGCCGCAATAACCCACAAATCCAACATTAAGTACACCCTGTCTCCGACCCTAAGGTACCGGCTACACTATCCCAAACCCTTGCTCGAACCCGAGCAACATGACTCGAAAGTCTAAATAAGAAGGAGAACGAAAAACAATCATGGTTTCTCCTAAGTCAAATCCCAATATGATAGTGTAGCAATAAATAGTGGCCTATCTAGATGCCCATACAAGCATGCAAAAGTTCTCATGCAAGATGAAAGAGAGAATATCAAATAACAGTTCCACATGTGTAACAAATAATAAATCCACATAGATATTACCATCATGGTAAAATCATCAGTCAACTACACATGTATATAATCCCTGATCCATAATAAATCCCAAAGTGGTACCCGCACATAGATATGTCATAATGTCCCAATAATTAGTCCATTTAACCAACTTTCATAAAATCTATGTGCTAATATGGCATGTTAATTATCACTATTAAATATGTCCCCGTAATCATGTTTCCACAACAATATTATCCCAATAATATTCCCAACATGCTATGTCCACAAAATTAATCTCAAATGATAGGCTCACATTTATATCAGTCAATCATGCATGGTAATCAATCAATATGTCCAATAGTGGGCTTCTCTAATAAACTTAGTGAGCAAGTCAGAATTGAGGTACGCAACAACCACCCACCTCGATCGCAGAGCACGCGAAGCAAAAACTCCAATCCGCCCTCACAAATAGGTAACCACGGCACACTGCACGGTAATCACAAACGGCGTACAATTAATCCAAAAATGCACAATTACCCGCTGTCCAAAAATCAGTCCGAAAAATGGCTAAATTTCACCTGTGAGATGAACTCGGAAAAATCCAGAAAAATAACCGCTGCGATCATCGCGTCAAGCTGATCGAAACGAGTACTCGCACGTTCCGATTCGATACCTGTAGGTCAAGTTACAAATAAAACACTGCGGTAAGCCGCAACGCCACACAACCAAAATCCTGTGGCAAACAGTCCAGGAAAAGCTTAATTATCACCTTCGAATCAATCTCCAAAATCCCAGAAAAATCACCACTGTGTTCCTCGCGACGAGTAGATCCAAATCAAGTATTTATACGCCTTGATTCGATGCTCGTAGACCGAGATATAAAATCGACAAGCCTCCGCTGTCCAAAATCTCACAGCAGAAAAGGGGTCACAAAAACACCTCTGGAACTGTGCCGAAAACTCGAAATGAGGTGAAACAATCAGCATGAAAAATGAAGCCTTACATCTCAGAAACACACTGCCGCAAAAATCGTCCAAAAATTTTATCGGGGTAGCCCAGGGGAGCTCTCAGACTGAACTGTGACGGAAAAGCCCACTGTAAGAGAATCGTCGCAGTGCGCCGAATCGCAGATAACGCCGATGCCGAGGCCTCCAAAAATTCCGGGGATCCACCACGAGATCAAGAACATCAAGGGAAACAAATCTCGTATATAGCTCTCCCTCTCATTCCCTTTCTAAAGCTCGACAAAAGGAGAGAAAGAAGAGAGAGGAGGTATTTATAGGCCCATTCCAAACAATTGAAGTAATTACCTCTGTGTCCCAAGTTCCGGGCGCCCGAAAGATTTCGGGCGCAAACAGTAAGCCGATCCGGCGCTCAGCCAGCGCCCGAATCACCAGATTGCGCTACGTGTCCCCGAACAGCGGACAGCCGATCGAGCCACTCCCGTCCTGCCGCGTGCCCCGCCCTGGTCAACGGGGTAGGTGGCACCCGCCAATGGCGGGCCGCCACGTGGCGCACGCGTGCGCCACGTCGGCGCCGTGGCCGCCACGCCAGCCGCCACCCTGCCCACACCGCCGCCTGCCACGCCACCT